>BSBM01000893.1:7432500-7522500 GCA_027924585.1 Larix kaempferi
ATCATCCTCATCCTCACAATGATGATGATGAGGATGATGTGCTGCATATTTGTCATCATCATCATCATCATCATCATCTCCATTAGTCTTCATCATCATCATCATCTTCATCATGATCTTCATCATCATCATCATCATCAGATCATCATGACGAAGATCACGATGATGATGATGATGATGATGATGATGATGATGATGATGATGATGGTGATGATGAGTATGATGAGCATGATGAAGATTCCTATTATGATTCCTATCATCATCATCATCATATGATCGTCATCTTCATCATCTGCGTCCTCACAATGATGATGATGATGATGATGATGCTGATGAGGAAGTTGATGATGATGATGATCATGTTGATGATGATGATGATGATGTGCTGCATATTCCTCCTCCTCCTCCTCCTCATCATCATCATCATGATCGTCATCTCCAAATTAGTCATCATCATCATGGTACTCATATTCATCATCATCATCATATCATCACGACGAAGACGATGATGATGATGATGTGCTGCATATTCGTCATCATCTCCAACAACATCTTCATCATCATCATCATCATCATCATCATCATCATGAAGAGGATGATGATGATGATGATGATACGAAGATGTCAATGATGGTGATGGTTATGAGGAAGATGGCGATGACGAGTATGATGACGAAGATGAAGATGACTACTATGATGACAAATACAGTGATGATCATGACCATGATCATATGATGACGATGATGATGATGATGAATATGGTGGTGATGGTGACTAATGAAGATGATGATGACAAATATGATGATTTTGACGATGATCATATTCGTCATCATCATCACCTTCATCATCGTACTCATATTCATCATCATCCACCATCGTCATCATCATCATCATCATCATCCTCGTCCTCACAATGATGATGATTAAGTTGATGATGATTATCGTGGTGTTGATGAAGAAGAAGATGATCATCATCATCATCATTATCATCGCTGTATACATCATCACTTTATACAACATTAATATATCTACTATGTACTTAATTATTCTTGATGTAATACATATGTTTATAATTGAAAATTAAATTAATGTTTTGAAATCAAAATACACAAATTTGTAAATATACCCTTAAACCCCTAAACACCTAGAAGCACTTAAATGCACTTGGGGATTATGGGTTAGAAGAGGTCCTAAAGGTCTTTATGGGGGAGGGGCTCTTGGAATAACCCGACACATTTATATCTATTGGGCAATAAATACAATGAACGTTACCCACCAAACATTACAACGTTCAGCAAGGACACGCACACGCCAGATGCGTGCATGCGCATCTGGCGCGTGCGCGTCCCTGTTGAACATAAAATTTAGAAAATCACCCGTGTTCTTTCTCCCGCATTTTTTCCCTCATTCATCATGTTCTCTTCACTGGTTTCACGCACAGTCCAACAGGCATTTACATGGTAGATTGAATTCATACACCATTTGGATAAAATACACAACATTTGGGGCTCTATTTGGTTCTTTGTATTGATTACACACCTACTGGGCTCTATTTGGATCAATTGAGTGTATACACAACAGTTGGACTCTATTTGGCACCTTGGATTGAATTCTCATGCTACTTGGACACACATGAATTCTTCTTACATATAGTGGACACATCAAAAGAGCATTTGACATTTGAAGCAAAGAGCAATCATAATCCTTGAGGTATGGTGATAATTTTATCTTGTTAAATGTAATTTAGTCTTCATTCACTTGTTTGAATGGCATCTATTTTGGTTTTTCCTCATGAATTGTATGATATATCTATTTTAGTCTTCTTAATCTTCAACATAGATAGTAAAAACATCTTACCAAAAAAAAACTACAACATGCACCAAGCAATGCTTTCAACCTTTCATGAAGATAATAACAATAAATTACTTGCATCACCACCAATAACATTTCATAATCACAGTCCTCCATCTAGTAGACAAACATTTGTTGAATTCCTCATGGTTTCACTACAACAACTCACACAAACACCTAAACAATTGAAAACTCTTAGTCTTTTGGGGCTATTTTCCCTCATCCGTACCATGAAAATGAAGTGATATGAGCTTCTCCTTTGTAGGGAATTTTCTCCTACTAACATCCCATACCACCATCCAATACCATCCTACTGATTTCCTAGAGGTGATGTTGTAACTTTATATGTAGGGCATTCCCAATAGCTTTTAAGATTATATATGAAAACATTCTCACTAGATGTTGTTGTACATAATCATTTGCTACATCGAGCTTTAATAATCATGCACATTGAGTTTTAATATCTTGTTTGTTGTTCATTCTTGCAGGGGTCATATTTTTGCTTTTCCAAAACACGCATTGAATATGGGCAACAGACGTAATAATAAAAGAAAGTCTAGAAGGACCCTTCCCCCCAAAAAGATCCATGAGATAAGAGAAAATGCCAGGTTGTACATGCAAAACCGTAGAAATAAAAATGTTAGTTCCTTAGATCCATCAACAAGCAATGACGAAGTAGTTGAAGTCAATCAAATCTTTCCTAATGTCGAGTATGAAGGGATGGATGTTGAACACGTTCTTAACTGGAAACCACCCAAAGAAGAGAACCCACCTAGCGAACACACTCTATTGCAGGACCAATTTGTTAATGAAGGGCCACAACAAACCGTTGACGAGACTCGTACTTCCTTGCCGACTCCCTTGCCTCGACTATCAACCGGATGATGAAGAACTCCCAGACGTATTCATGTGGATGAAAGTTCATTTTCAGGACTTGAAGGTAATATGCCCAAACGCACTATTGATTTCCATTGTAGCAAGATAATCAAAGAATTTTTTGAATCCAAAAGCGATGCAACAAAATGTCAATTGTTTCTTTCTTTGTTAAAATGACATTGTCTAGATGATGTTAGGAGAATTTTGGCCATAAAGGTAGTTAGAATTTCAGAGGCCAACAATCATGTTGTTAGAAATCTACAATCTGCATTTAATTTGATTGGAAAAACTTCTCGCACAAAATATTTTAATGAAGCTCGTCGTGTACTGTTGGAATCAATTGTAGACAAATCCACAAGGCAATGTCGCCTACTATCACACACATGTAAAATATTTAAAGTATATAGAATGACTCTTCAAAAGTATTCTACCATTAGAGAAAAACTTGAGACCCCATGCCAAAAAGATTGTTGGGCCTTTGTTGGTAGGTTACCTCATTCAGACATGAAGCTCATTGATGTTGTTAAAGAACTAGTGCAAAAGTTTTGGCATGATAACACTAGACCGTCATCGAATCAAAGAGATGTTTTAAAGTTGAGAAAAGGTGTTAGGGGGGTGAATCCCATGTCAAGCACTTCCTTGAAATGACACAAACAGAACTCTATGAGAGGTTCAAGAATGAGCACACACAATTGAACTTGGGCAAAAGGTACTTCAAAAAATGCAAACCCTGGTATGTTAGAATTTGCATTGATTGCAATACATGTTGTTGTAGGTACCATGTAGAATTTGAGTACTATTATGATACATATAGACATATGCTTTGTGGTTTGCATACTAACATTATGCAGGCTTTCTCTTCGTTACAACCATCGAATGCATCCAGAGAATTTATACATAGCATAATGTGTCGAAGGCCTAATGGACAAAAATATTATAAAAGATCATGTTTATATGGGACATGTTCCAGTTGCAGTGGATTTGCATTATTGATCCGCTTCATCCATGCAACCGTGGAGCACGAATTTGGGAGGATTTCAGTAGAAATGTAGAACTTCTAGTACATAACATATCAAGTAGATAGTTCGAAGGAAAGCAAAAAAATTGCATTGGTGAAGTCATAGGTAATCTAAGTTTGCATGCTTTCATACTGTATATGTTGAATTTGTACATATATATTCAGATTGGAAATGTTACGTTGTATTAATGCCCTTGGTTTTGTCGCACCAGGTACAAATTTGCAAATTCATGAAGGAATTCTACCAAAAGACCGAGCATTATGTACAACACGTCCATGTAGCATGATGGCAGGATGAACAGTATAGACAGTGTAGGGACACCTTTCCCAAGGGCACAATATTGTCAGTTGTGGACTTTGCAGAAAACTACACCCTACAACCACATAATGAGATTCAAAGTCAATACTACCATTCAGGCCAAGTTAGCATAATGGTCCATATCACATATAGGCACGCGCCAGAGAGCAACAACGACATGAGGATAATATTGAAAGAGACCAATTTCTACATCAGTGACGATAGGTTCCATGACTTGCATTATGTGCATCATTGCTTCAAAAATTTTTATGACCAGCTGAAGGAGAGAGGTATACAGATGGATCAGCATTGGATATGGTAAGATGGTTGTGCAGGCCAGTTCAAAAATGCACGTGTTTTCCAGTGGTTGAATATTTTGCACAAGACTTATGATGTGGTGTATGTATGGAACTATTTTGAGACCGAGCATGGAAAGGGAGAGCACGACGGGGCTGGAGCATGTCTCAAAAATGCCCTATGAAGGGAGGAGATGAGGTGCATGGGAGGCCCTCATATTCAGAATGTCGAATCCACAGTTCGATGGTGCAAAGAAAAAATGTTAGATCGAACAACGGAGCAACACATACCAACAGGTAGAGGACATGTTGTCAGAAATTTTTGGAATGTAGTTGATATAGATCGATCGCGTTCTTATAGTTGCAGTACTGTGCAAGGCACTCGTGGATTTCATTCGGTTCAAAGCTCAAACAACCCCTTATTTGAAATATGGACGCGAAAACTTACTTGCTTTTGTGGGTTTTGCAGCAGTTGTGAGTGGGATGAGTGCGAATCAATGGATTGGGTTGATGAATGGGATCATGTATCACTTGTAGTGGACCCACGTGCAGTTGTTGAAACAATCAAGTTAGAGGAAGGCCAGTCCTCTATTTCGAATGAATATGATCATATATCTAATCTTGTACAGCCAGGTAAACATTTCTACATGCAGATCCCATTTCCCTCCTTGTTTTTGTAATTATCCAAGTTATCAAACCACTACTTGTTGGAATATGACCTTAAAATGCATTTTTGCATGACACATCTACGTAGTTGTCGCCCCAACAGACAATGAAATTGGGATGAATTATTGGTTGGCACGATGCATCCAGCAGAAGCAAACCTCCTCGCATCATTAACAGATAGTGAAGGCATTACCTTTCCGACTGGCTCGATGGTTGTTAAGGGGTAATATCTTACAGTGGATGGAAAGGGACCAAAGAGCAATGGCTACACATACACAGATTATAGACCAGGGTCATGGGTGTATCACTTTACGCACTTGATCGCGGGTACAAACATCCAACTACAGACAATGTCAATGAAGTCATCAAGCAAGGTATGCTACTTACTACCTCATGTGGAGCATGAGAGGTTGTTCGAGACAATAAAAAACCGAGAGGATCCAGAAGGCCTAATTGACTGAGGTACATAGTATAGCCATGTGATTTTTTATTCATGCACAATTAATGTTATTCATGTTAGATAGTTTATTTGATATCGTTATCTTATATCATTTATTTGATGTCTCAGTTATGATTAAGTTATGATTTATAGCCATGTGATTGTTTATTCATGCATGATTAACCCTAGAAGCACTAATATAACCCTACAAACATAATCTACCCCTAGAAATGCTAGAAAGCTAAACTAACCCTAGAAACACTAATCTAACCCTTAGAAACTAATCTAGAATACTAGAAACATAATATATCCCTAGAAATCCTAGAAAGCTAAACTAACCCTAGAAACACTAATCTAACCCTCAGAAAATAATCTAGAATCCTAGAAACCTAATGTAGCCCTATTAACCTAATCTATCCCTAGAATCAGTGACCCACCACACGTGCCCTTAATAGGGGTTATTTGGAATCCAAGTGGGATAGGATCACTATTAGAAGGGTTTGTCACATCACACATGTACACCACTAGATAAATCAACTTATAGAATCCAAGTCTACATGTCTATCTTGGAATTTCGATCCTCAAACCCTAGGTCTTACCAAGATGCCCGCAGCACCCAAATCTGGATATTGCCCCCATTTTCTCTACCACTCTCTCCATTTGGAGCTTTAGGAATTGTTTCAATATTGGTCTAGTACTTGGATGAATATGAGGATAATTTGGGAGCTATGATTGAGTAGCACTAACATGTTCATCATTGTCACCTAATGGTTGGAAATGTCCTTGAGGAAGGCTTTATACCTACCTCACCCATGTTAATGCTTGAGTTTTTGGAGGTCCCTCATCACCATCTCCATCATCATCACCATCTTCGTCATCACCATCTCCATCATCATCACCATCTTCGTCATCATCATCACCATCTTCATCGTCACTATCATCTGTAGGTCCCTCATCACCGTGTCCATCATCATCACCATGATCTTCATCACCATCACCATCACCATCATCATCAACATCTTCATCATCATCACCATCATAATCATCATCATCACCACAAGTTCCCGGTGGATGATTTTCCAAAGTTGACCCCCATGTGGAAAAATTGCACACTCCCTCACTGAGCAAAACTCTAGTTTCCAAGATAAATAAATTCTTTGAAAGGGCATGTTTGGGGGTTGAGGCAATCTTGATTTTTTTATAATCATACATGAGAGGTTCTTAGAGTAAGATACATTGGATATAAATAAATTCCCCAACGCCTTCATCATATTCATCATCATCTTCATCACCATCGCCATCATCATCAACGCCTTCATCATCATCACCATTTTCATCATCATCACCATCACCATGACCACCAATTTCACGACCATCACCATCATCATTAACGTCACCATCTTCATCATCATCACCATCTTCATCATCATCACCATATCCATCTTTTGGATGTGAGATGGAACCATCACCATCACCATCACCATCAACCTCACCACCATCACCATCATCATCACCATCACCATCTTCATCATCATCACCATCTTCATCACCATCAACATCTCCATATTTTGGATGCAAGACGGAACCATCACCATCTTCACCATCACCATCACCATCTCCATCATCATGACCATCTTTGTCATCATCATCACTGTCATTTGTAGGTCCCTCATCACCGTGTCCATCATCATCACCATCTTCATCATCACCATGATATTCATCTCCATCACCATCACCATCATCATATACGTCTTCATCATCATCACCATCATCATCATCATCACCACAAGTGCCCGGTGGATGATTTTCCAAAGTTGACCCCTGTTTGCAAAAAGTGCACAGTCCCTCACTGAGCAAAACCCTAGTTTCCAAGATGGGTGTACAAGATGACACCGGGGCTACTGCACTAGAGGGGAGGGGCACCCCTAACACAATATCGGTGTCCTAAATCCAATGGAGTCGACGGTTCGCCGATCTGAGCCACGGTCTTCATTCTATGCCTCATTCCGTCTCGCATCCAAAAGGCCTCTAGGGACACCTGCTGGATACCTACCGGGGGCATAGAACTCCAACCGTGCAACAAAACCGGGTTCCGGGGAATCATGCAAGTGTGTCTAGGTGCTTTTTGGCTGAGAACGCTAGCCACAAGTTCCCGGTGGATGATTTTCCAAAGTTGACCCCCGTGTGCAAAAATTGCACACTCCCTCACTGAGCAAAACCCTAGTTTCCAAGATGGATGTACAAGATGACACTAAGGCCACCAGACCGGAGGGGAGGGGCACCCCTAGCAAAATCCCGATGTCCTGAATCCAATGGAGTCAACGTTTCATCGATCCGAGCCACGATCTTCATTCTATGCCTCGTTCCATCTCGCATCCAAAAGCCCTTTAGGGACACCTGCTGGATACCTGCCGGGGGCATAGAACTCCAACCGTGCAACAAAATCGGGTTCTGGGGAGTCACGCAAGTGTGTCTAGGTGGGTTATGGATGGGAATGCTAGCCACAAGTTCCCAGTGGATGATTTTCCAAAGCTGACCCCCGTGTGCAAAAAGTGCACACTCCCTCACTAAGCAAAACCCTAGTTTCCAAGATGGTCGTACAAGATGGCACTGGTGCCACCAGACCGGAGGGAAGGGGAACCCCTAGCACTATCCCAGCATCCTTAATCCAATGGAGTTGACGGTTCATCGATCTGATCCACGGTCTTCATTCTATGCCTCGTTCCATCTTGCATCCAAAAGGCCTTCAAGGACACCGGGGGCATAGAACTCCAACCGTACAACAAAACTGGGTTCCAGGGAGTCATGCAAGTGTTTCTACATGGGTTCTGACCGAGAATGCTAGCCACAAGTTCCTGGTGGATTATTTTCCAAAGTTGACCCCTATGTGCAAAATTTGCACACTCCCTCACTAAGCAAAACCCTATTTTCCAAGATGGACGTACAAGATGACACTGGGGCCACCGGACCATAGGGGAGGGGCACCCCTAGCACTATCCCGACGTCCTGAATCCAACGGAGTTGATGGTTCATCGATCCAAGCCATGGTATTCATTCTATGGCTCGTTCTGTCACGCATCCAAAAGGCCTTCAGGGACACCTGCTAGATACCTGCCGGAACCAGGGAATCCTTCGTTGTGTTCCATTATCCTTTTGTTCAGCATTTCGTGCTCTGATAAGTGGTAATTCACCTTTATCATAAAAAACTTGGGTCTATATGTACCTTCCCTTTCATATTCCTCGTTATCCACAGTTAGCACAAGTTACAGATGCCATTCAAACCCAATTGAAAGCTAAGGAAGTGATTTTATGTGACATCATCTTTGGGAATAAACGTTTATGTAAACCAACAGAAGCTCGAACAATACTCCCTTCTTTTAAACACGTTCTGGAGAAAGCAAGAGGACAAGTTCATCAAAGTGACTTCATTCACCTGTATTCTCGTAATGTACACATAGTCCATCCTTATCTTGATAAACAAGAGTTTTATAATAGCTTAACTCTTTGGGAGTGGTTATCTCCTTATATTTGGTTGTCTGATTGGTTGACAAGCTTGCGTGAAAATTTGTACTTTGAACTTCTTTGTTTTATTGCTGAAAATTGGAATGGATTTTCAAGTCACCTATAAAGCGCTCCTTTGTTGAAATATGTAAGTTCTTCCAACAACATAGATTTGGCTAGTGTATCAAATGTTGTTGCCCACACCAGAATTTATCTTTCGTCAAAGGAGTCGCACATATTGTGGCTAACCAAATGGTCTGGGGATCTTGGAAGTGCTGCCAAATATTATTCCATGCCTGAATCTACCTAGAAGGCAATTGTAAATTTAGATCCTTGAGAATTCCTGAATCTACCCAGAAGGCAATTAAAAATTTAGATCCTCGAGAAGGTGAGAAACTGTATGAGTGGTTGAATCAGTATCCTAAAATTACAGAGCTTTCTATCTCAAAGTTTGCTGAGCGGCTCCTGGATGTAGTATCAGACTCAACAGACAGTAAACTTGTTATCACCACTAAAATGGCCCCGGGGTGCCCGACTAGAATGTCCGTAGCACCGGAACCGTGGCTCGGTTCGCAAATCCGTCGATTCCGGTGGGTTCTGGGACACCAGGTTTCATCTAGGGGACCCCCCACAACATGCCTTGAAGTTCCGGAAGCGGTGCCAATGGGCCATCTCCGGAGCTAGGCTTTTGCTCAGTGATGGTCATTCCAAATTCACTAAAGGGGTGCATTTCTCGTCCGGAGGCCCCTGGGCGTGCGTGGCCACTGTGGATAGGTCCACAATGGCCATGTGGACCTGTGGGAGCCAATGAAATCCAATTCCACTCGTCGATTTGGGATCCGTGGCCCAGGGGAAAATCCCCAAAGTGTCCCTGAATGGCCTATGGCCCATTGGCACCGCTTCTAGGCCTTCAAGGCATGCTGTGGGGGGTTCCCTAGCTGAAACCCGGCATCCCAGACCCACTGGAATCGATGGATTTGCGAACCGAGCCACGGTTCTGGCAAACGGGCATTCTAGTCGGGCACCCTGGGGCCATTCTAGTGGTGATAACAAGTTTACTGTCTGTTGAGTCTAATACTACATCCAGGAGTCGCTCAACAAAATTTGAGATATAAAGCTCTGTAATTTTAAGATACTGATTCAACCACTCATACAATTTCTCACCTTCTCAAGGATCTAAATTTATAATTGCCTTATAGGTAGATTCAGGCATTCTCGAGGATCTAAATTTATAATTTCCTTCTGGGTAGATTCAGGCATGGAATAATATTTGGTAGCACTTCCAAGCTCCCTAGACCATTTGGTTAGCCACAATATGTGCGAATCCTTTGATGAAAGATAAATTCTAGTCTGGGCGACAGCATTTGATACACTAGCCAAATCTATGTTGTTGGAAGAACTTACATATTTCAACAAAGGATCACTTTGCAGGTGACTTGAAAATCCCTTCCAATTTTCAGTAATAAAACAAAGAAGTTCAAAGTATAGATTTTCAAGCAAGCTTGTCAACCAATCAAACAACCGAATACAGGGAGATAACCACTCCCAAAGAGTTAAGCTATTATAAAACTCTTGCTTATCAAGATAAGTATGGACTATGTGTACATTACGAGAATACAGGTGAATGAAGTTGCTTTGATGAACTTGTCCTCTTGCTTTCTCCAGAATGTGTTTAAAAGCAGGGAGTATTGTTCGAGCTTTTGTTGGTTTACATAAACGTTTATTCCCAAAGATGACGTCACATAAAACCACTTCCTTAGCTTTCAATTGGGTTTGAATGGCATCTCTAACTTGTGCTAGCTGTGGATAACGAAGAATATGAAAGGGAAGGTACCTATAGACCCAAGTTTTCGATGATATAGTTGAATTACCACTTATCAGAGCACAGAATGTTGAACAAAAGGATAATGGAACATAATGAAGGATTCCCTGGTTCCGGCAGGTATCCAACAGGTGTCCTTGAAGGCCTTTAAGATGCATGACGGAATGAGCCATAGAATGAAGACCATGGCTTGGATCGAAAAAACCGTCAAATCCGTTGGATTCAGGACGTCGGGATAGTGCTAGGGGTGCCCCTCCCCTTTGGTTCGGTGGCGCTGGTGTCATCTTGTACGTCCATCTTGGAAACTAGGGTTTTGCTCAGTGAGGGAGTGTGCAATTTTTGCACACAAGGCTCAAATTTGGAAAATCATCCATCGGGAACTTGTGGCTAGTGTTCCCGGATGGAACCCACCTAGACACACTTGCATGACTCCTCGGAACCCCGTTTTGTTGCACGGTTGGAGTTCTATGCCCCCAACAGGTATCCCGCAGGTGTCCCTAAAGGCCTTTTGGATGTGAGATGAAACGAGGCCTAGAATGAAGATTGTGGATCGGATCGAAAAACCGTCGAATCTGTTGGATTCAGGACACCGGGATAGTGCTAGGGGTGCCCCTCCCCTCTGGTCCGGTGGCCCCGGTGTCATCTTGTACGTCCATCTTGGAAACTAGGGTTTTGGTAAGTGAGGGAGTGTGCAATTTTTGCACACGGGGGTCAACTTTGGAAAATCATCCACCGGGCACTTGGGGTGATGATGATGATGATGGTTATGATGATGAAGATGTTGATGATGATGGTGACGGTGATGGTGATGAAGATCATGGTGATGATGAAGATGGTGATGATGATGGACACGGTGATGAGGGACCTACAGATGACAGTGATGATGAAGATGGTGATGATGATGACAAAGATGGTGATGATGATGGAGATGGTGATGGTGATGGTTCCATCTCGTATCCAAAAGATGGAGGTGGTGATGGTGATGAAGATGGTGATGAGGATGGTGATGATGATGAATATGGTGACGTTGATGATGATGATGATGGTGGTGAAGTTGATGGTCATGGTGATGATGAAGATGGTGATGGTTTCGTCTCACATCCAAAAGATGGAGATGATGATGATGATGAAGATGGTGATGATGATGAAGATGGTGATGTTGATGATGATGGTGATGGTGGTGAAGTTGATGGTGATGGTGATGGTGATGAAGATGACAATGATGATGAATATGGTGATGATGATGGACACGGTGATGAGGGACCTACAGATGACCATGATGATGAATATGGTGATGATGATGGTGATGGTGGTGAGGTTGATGGTGATGGTGATGGTGATGATGGAGATGGTGATGGTTCCATCTCGCATCCAAAATATGGAGATGGTGATGATGATGAAGATGGTGACGGTGATGATGATTATGATGGTGGTGAGGTTGATGGTGATGGTGATGGTGATGATGAAGATGGTGATGGTTCTGTCTCCAATCCAAAATATGGAGATGGTGATGATGATGAAGATGGTAACGTTGATGATGATGGTGATGGTGGCGAGGTTGATGGTGATGGTGATGGTGATGATGTAGATGGTTATGGTTCTGTCTCACATCCAAAAGATGGAGATGGTGATGGTTCCGTCTTGCATCCAAAAGATGGAGATGATGATGGTTTCGTCTCGCATACAAAAGATGGAGATGATGATGATGATGAAGATGGTGATGATGATGATGATGATGATGGTGGTGGTGGTGAGGTTGATGGTGATGGTGATGGTGATGGTGATGGTGATGGTGATGATGAAGATGGTGATGGTTCCATCTCGCATCCAAAAGATGGATATGGTGATGATGATGAAGATGGTGAAGTTGGTGGTCATGGTGATGGTGATGGTTCCATCTCACATCCAAAAGATGGATATGGTGATGATGATGAAGATGGTGAATTTGGTGGTCATGGTGATGGTGATGAAGGCATTGATGATGATGGAGATGGTGATGAAGATGATGAAGGCATTAGGGAATTTATTTATATCAAATGTATTTGACTCTACGAACCTCTCATGTGTGATTATAAAAAAATCAAGATTCCCTCAACCCCCAAACATGCCCTTCCAAAGTTTTTTTTATTATCTTTGAGTGTGGTATGGGTGCCAACATGAGGTTTTGTCTACTAAGGATGGATCTTGGCGTCTTGACCATGGTTGGAGTGATGACAATGAGGTTCATATGACTCCAATGAATCTTCCATGGATCATGGGGTAAAATGATCTCTCAAGTATTATTGCATGTGAACTTGCACGTACCAAGCTACAACAAATCTTTCACAGGAGTGCATTATTCTATGTGAATAGATAAGTGAAAAGCTTTTAGCAACAAGACCTATCAATTTTAACTTGGAAGTATGGGAAATGTTCAAAGTGGGATTGAGAGGCTTGATGGTGATTGTAGTAGTGGGCATGGTATTGGTGAGAATGATTTCATGATAGTGGAATTAAACATTAATATGGTGACCCTAGAGCTTGGATCCTAGCCTAGAAACACGAGATCCTATCCTAAAAACCCTATTTGGTAGCGTAAACCCTAGTTTGTATTCTAATCACAATGAAACCCTATTATGTAGCCTAAGATCTAGCCCTAAATTATAATACATGTAAAGATTAAATCATTTTCATTGTACATATATATTCATGTGCATACATTTGAATCCAAATCACTATACACATATATGCATAGTTTCTCAGCTATATAGCAAGGGTGCATACAACTAGAAAACCATTGTACCTAGCACCAGATACCTAATTTAAAAACGTAATGGTTTGAAATTGGTTGTACCATGAAGATTTTTATATGGTGGATATGCACACCTATGGAAACCTTCTCAATGGATGGAAAACCTAATATTATCATAACATTAGTAAAGCTTACTCCAACATGTAGTAATGCTTACATGTTCTAGTGTTGATGGCGCACTAATGGATGCATGCAACTTGATGAGGGTGTATTTGTGACTCCATTGATGTAATGCACTTGTTCTAAATGTCTTTAACAAGTGTTTGAGTGTCCAATAGATGGATTATGATGTCCTAATACCCCTTTATCCCTTCCAGACAAAATTCGACAACATTTGGGGTATTGGGGTAACAAGTTGGTGTGTTGAGGTGGATATAGCCTCAAAAATACACCTCATAGTAGTCATTTATTGTAATGTCAACTATACATGTGTTTAATTAAACGTGTCTACATAAAATTAGATCGCTATCACATAATGATAAATTAAGGAAGTCCTAATTGTAAATGGTAGTGGATGTGGTGGTCATCAAATCAAAGGTGGCTATATCTGTGAGTGAGAATTAATGAGCTAGCTATACATCGTGCTCAAGGTTGTCCTATTTGTATGGTGACAATTGATTAAGAAATGATTCCATAACTTGGTTATTAATTTGTTGCATGATCTTAAGTGGACAAAATGGTCAAAATAAATACTAGTGACGACATTTCATTATGTAGAGTATGGACATTTTGGATCTTATTATGTAGAGCTATTAAAAATCATGTTGGATCTCATTTTAACCTTTTGACGACAATGGACATTTTCTATTTTTAAGTATTCTTTTCCTAGTACTCAAGTTCCCAATATATATCTTATGTGCCATGAGGTGTGATTTGTCCATCCATTTATTCCGTTTGTTTTTAGATTAATTCTCACACATGATTTTGTTTTAGTTAGCCTATGTTTACAATGTTTTCTTAACATAGATACCATTAGAAGCTTTTACATGTGGAAAGATAAACCAAGATGAACTATGATATCCAACTTCTCTTCTAAGATTTAGGTAAAACCCAAATTTACACAACATCACATCATGATACACACAACATGAGACAACCACATTAGACAACGAGATATATAAATCACATAACTGAAAATCCATGTACATCGAGGCTACAAAACTCATCCAAACATATACAATTTCTGGCAAATAGTGGAACATGGTTCCCAATGTACTATAATGGCAACTCGTTCCCTACACAAAATGCGACAACTCATGCCGTAGATACGAAATACATGGCAACTCATGCCGCAGATACAAAGTACATCAAAAATGGTGCACAAAAGTGCCACATCATGGCTAATGTACATAAAGCATTGTGACCACCGTTGTCACTCCCAGGCGCAGATCCAAAGTCGATCTTCCTACTCTTCGAGCTACCGGTGCCTCGGGTCTTGCTCTGTTTAGGACTAGACCGTATCTCCAGGCTCTAGAACAAATGATATAAGATACCGTCATTTTCAAGCATTTGCAACATTTACCACATTTATAAAACAAATGTAGAATTCGAATCTTAAATAAATCACCTCTGACATGAGTAGGAAATGTTGGACAGGTGTCCTGGATCTACGGAGCCTCTCAGCGATTCTAGCCTACAACATTTACAACAATCATTTCATTGAAAAGTCATAATTGCTTAAATTAATTTTTGTTAATGCATCAAAATATTTTCATAAATTAGCTTGATTCTCACCATGAACACCTCTGATGATGGACATGGTTGGGCTTCTGGGCTAGTAGGTGGAGCAGATGGCTGGACAACCAACTCCGATGCAGTGATGGGGGAGGGCGCAGATGTAGTGGTAGCCACTACAGGTGCAACCAATGGAGATACTGATGAGGATGTTGGAAGAGTAGATGCCACAATAGTGGTGAGAAGTGGGGATGATATGGTGGGAGAAGACACGGTGGTATGGGGTGGAGGAGGACCATGTGGATGATGAACCCCTGTCGGTTGTAGGATAGATGGTATCGAACGAAAAGGGATACAGGGGATGTTGAGGGATGGTGCATGGGAGGGAAGTCCTGCATGGATGGAGGAGGATGGACAAATGGGAGGTTGTGGACGAAGAGGGGAAGGTGGAAGGAAGGGGGGGGCGTGGATGAATGGGGGAGGATGGATAGACATGGGGGCGTGGATAAATTTAGGAGGATGTATGGACGTGGGGGGGGGGGGCGAGTGGGGGAAGATGGATGGAGGGGGGAGTATGACTGGAGAGGGGGGGCTGGATGGAAGGTAGGGGGTGGACGTAGGGAGGGGTCTAGATGGAAGCGAGGGAGGGGACTCATGGGAGAGGGTGGATACATAGGACTAAAATGGGGAGACACGGCTGCTGGTGGCACCTACATATACATTTTTAATATCACAATTTAGTATAAAAAAAAAAATTAAACCATAGTAAGTCATAACAAATCAAATTAAAAGCATGCTTATAACTACACATTGTACCTGTGTATATGGTGATGTGCCAATCCCTGGCGGGGGTGGTTGATCACCATAGTCACGGAACACCTGTGGACAAAAAAATGCATGCATGTTATGGACATGTTAAACAAGTCATTATCTAGGAAATCAAGATATTCAAAAACATTGTATGAACTATCAATGTGTATGCCATAAATATAAATACTTGAGTAATATAAATGACATAAGTAATAACAATATTGTGTCAGGTACTGAAAATACCTTTGTGTGGGGTGCCGCAATTTCAGTTGCAGCTGCCATTGCTGCATCCAGGTTGGGAGATCCTACGTTCTCCCATCTTGGTGTATCAGCTCTGAATAACTGTACATTGAAATAATAGTTTAAGTCAAACAAAAATACTTTAAAAATACTTTACAAGTTATCAAGTGATGATTGAAAACACATTAAAAAAATTGTTGACCCGATCCATATAACAGCCCTTGATCGGACCAGGGAAAGTGTGCCCGCAATGGGGACAAAGATGTGGCATTGTCCCCGTCAAACTGGAATGCCCAGCATGGCTACCATTGATCATGGGTCTATCTTGGCCCTATCGTGAAGGCCCTGCACCTGGATCTCTGTCAAGGTCACCCGACCTCTCCATTGTAGTCCCTGCTACAACGGAGGTGTGTTTGAGGAGTCCACGAGCGACATTCCTCATTGCCACGTCGATCTGATAAAGCTTGTGGGGCAACTGAGGTGACTGGGGAGAGGGGTTGGGGTCGCGCCTTGGAGCTGGTGGCCCTCTCAGTGGGTTCCTCCTGGAAGCAGGTCAATCTTGGGAAGAGCCATGCCCAACACCGTGGAACTCAGTTATGTCAAAATAGTTGACATGTAAACTGAGGAAAAACTCATCCCACAGTTGGCGAAGGAAGTATTGTGGAACCTCCCTATTATTGCAGGGAGGTTTATCGTACACCATGAACCACCTTCGCATCCAATTGTCCCTCCACGGTTGGTAATGACACCAATCCATGCAGACACGTGGCTTTGTAATGTTCGGTGGTTGGTTTGTTTTTGGATCGGTGAACATACTATATAATTGGGCTTTTGTAATGTTCAAATCTTTTATTGCTTCCTTGGAGATGCCTGTCGAGTAGTACTCCCGCATCCTAGCTCTAAATTGAGTCATGTCGGTCAATTGTTGGTGTGCATGGATGAGGGAGTCAATTGAGTTCTCAATTGACGTGGCAAGAGACAATCGAGATGGTTCCCCCGAGTTTCTAAGTTCGCAAGTGTGCACTCGCATTTCATTTACATAATGGTTAAGGTCGTCTTGTTCAAAATTAGGTTGGGGGTTTTGGTTTTGTTCGGCATTTGGATTGTGTTTACGGTTTTCTTCAGCATTGGGTCCAAGGTTTGGGTTTTCTTGTGTTCCACCGGACTTGGGGTTAAAATCTTGTTCACTCATTGTCTCAGTTTACAATCTGCAATAGAAAATTGGTTCATTGTTTTCAAAACTTGGGAATTATTTACAATTAAATAAACAAAAAAAAAAACATTGACACAAATAATGAATAAAATGAAAAAAAAAACATAATATTTACCTATTAATCGAAGTGTTGATGAGTTTGTGGGCGTTGTTGGGTGGTTTTGGAGTCAATTTGGCCTCCTTTGGTGGTTGAATCGACACGCATGTGAAGGAGGAGGACAAGCTCAGCCAAATGGAGAAATGTTGAAATTGTGCTATGGTTTTTTTTTTTTTAAAACAGAGGCGCATGTGTGCCACCATTGCACGCACGTGCAAGTCACGCGCACGTGCCAGCCACGTGCACGTGCCTTGGTTCGGTATTGAACCTAGCAGTGCGTGCGTGCTGCCTTAGGTGCATACGCGCCATTTTTATTTTCCGCTAGCGCGCTCCCATTGCAACGAAAATGGGGACCATCTTCGTGCGCCCGCCCATGTCCTTCCCTAACCTTAGGATAATCATGCCCCCTTTCTTTTGTTACCTCACGCAGTTAGTTGTGGATTATTTATTATTGCTATATATATGCACATCATATTTACATTGTTACTGTGCTTGACTAGAGAATGGTTCACTAACCATATACATTTGGGAAATCCATGGTAGGGCCTTTGCCTTCATCCCCTCACCATGTTCCTTACAATTATCAGCCATATTACATCATTTACGTAGTTTATTTCATGGGTCAAAACTAGAGACATTACAAGAATAAACATTGAGCACTAGTAGGTAATAAATGATGAGAAATATTATATAATGAATGTTGAATTTGAATAGCGAAAATTGGCCAATTAATTGTGGGTGGTTTCCAGTATGTAGAAATTGAAAACCATAAATAGTTTATGGTTGTGTTATGCCTATATTTTGAATTGTAGTATTAGATGTAATGTGTGAATCAGTTTTTAAATTATTATTATGTTTCTATTGCAATATTTATGTGGTTGTTGATTTTAGGAATATTCAGAGAATCCATAGTATCCACGTTAAGCTCTGAAACTGGACACGCTCAAAATTGGCTACGTGTCTCGTGGGGTCGTGTCGGACACGGACATGATGGGAAATCAACTCTAACATGGACACGATGGGAAATCGTGTCGGACACAGACACGATGGGAAATTGTGCCCGACACAAATTTTGATCGTGTCGGAAATCAAGACATGATCAAAAGTCGTGTCAGACATGATTTCCCATCATGTCCCTAATTGTGCGACTCGTGTCCTGATTCTAGGACACGGTTTCCACGGAAAAGGCCTCCTGGGGTGAGTTTAAAAACAAAATTTCATTTATTTTTTGTCATTTGCAAGTGTGGAGAAGTTTGAGAGTGGGTTTTATGTGCAGGTGAAGAATATTTGAAGGATTTCAAAGGGAATCCAAGTGCATTGGGGGTGGATTTGTGGAGAGGATTGCAAGCTTAACCATCAAACAACAAAGATAATGTCTCAATCATCTAGAGAAGGAGCTAAGGGGCAGAGAAAAGGGAGAAATGCACCATCTAGTGCCTCCCCTCCTATTCCTCCAAGAAAAAGCTATTCTACTCCTCCTTCAAGTGCTACATTTGCTGCTAATGGAGCTCATGCTCCAATTAACCTTGTTTTAGCAAGACAACAAGCCCAAGAAACAAAATACCCTTTGTGGAAGTATGTGACAAGGAAAGATGGGCCCGGGGAAAAGCTTGGTGGGGGAGGCAATGTGTCTTGGAGTTGAAATTTTTGCAAGAATGAAGAGTCCTTTGCAATGCCTCTCCCCACAATTCTTATTGCAACTTTGCATTGCTGAGCATACTCCTTGCTCTTTCAAGAATAGTCATGTTCATGCATTCAGCAACACCATTTTGCTGTGGAGTGTAAACAATGGTTTTATGTCTCTCGATCCCATCCTTCTTGCAATAATTATGAAACTCCTTAGAAGTAAATTCAGTTCCATTATTTGTTCTAAGACATTTAATGAACCTGCCAATGCTCTATTCAACCAAAGCTTTGAATTGTATAAATATATCAAAAACATCATCTTTTCTCTTTAATAAGTAGATCCAGGCTTTCCTCAAGTAATCATCTATAAAACTGACTAAATATGATGATCCCCCATAAGAGATTATAGGATATGGGCCCCATAGATCAGAATGAATATAGTCTAGGATACCTTTACTAGTATGTTTTCCAGATTTAAATTCTTTTCTAGCTTGTTTAACATAAATACAATGCTCACAAAACTTCAAATTTACATATTTTAAACTAGGAAGCAACTTTCGATCAACATGTACCTTCATTCCTTTTTCTCTCATATGACCTAATCCCTAATGCCATAAATGAGTGGAGTCTACTGCACCAACTGATGCTACTACAGCAAGATTGATTTTCGTCCTCCCTTCAAGTTTATATAGGTTCCTGACTCTGTTCGCCTTCATGACAACCAAGATACCTTTTGATATCTTCATAACTCCACCTAGAACTGTGAGTTTATAACCGACAACATCTAGAACTTCCATTGATATCAAGTTCTTCCTAAGTTTAGGTACATGCCTCACTTCTGTTAGTGTCCTAATAGTCCCATCATACATTTTTATTCTGATACTCCCTATCCCAACAGTTTTACATGAAACATTATTTCCCATATAAACTACCCTGTCATCTATAGATTGGTATGTGGAATACCAAATTCTATGAAGACACATGTGATGGGATGCTCCAAAATCAATTAACCAGTCATAATGGTGTTGTGAATGAGAGGAACCTGCAACAATTAATTGATAAAGTGCACAATATATGAGATCACAGAATATTTTATTGATCGCGGGCCACTTCGAGGGGGCAACCTCCTTTGAGCATGCTCAATACAAATAACTTCACCATCCTTCATTGGCCTCTACACAAACTTATATACTAAGTCTGTAAGTTTTAAACCTTAATAGTGAAGTACAAACTTATATTGATTCTTAAGCATTAACAGAAAATACACAATGGCACACACATTACACAGAGATTTTCACCTGGAAACCCTTAACCGGGAAAAAACTAGCAAAACTTAGAGCCGCATTGCTCTTTTTCATTATATGTTTACAATATATGGTATTTTGCAACATCTAAAACCCTAATTCGTTTACCTGAAATTAGGTTACAACCATAATCCCTTTTTACCAAGATTAGATAGAGTACAATGGGTCGAAATTGCGAAAAAGCAAAAAGCAACCCAAAAAACTTTTACGCTCCGTGCAAACTCCGGGGGCCTAACGCCCCCCTCCGTGTCGTTTCAGAACCTAACGGTCCGAAACGAAGGGGGTGGGCCATGTCGGGCTTCCCCCCCGTCTAAACCCCCCCCTCTGAACGTACCTGACGCAGGCGAATCGTATTCTGCACGCAGCCACCATGTGAAGAGCTATAACATTCCCAACAAAGTCTAGGCGCCAATACTATGGGTCAATACCATGGGCCAATACAAACTATGGATCAACAAACACTACGGGATGACTTACAAAGCATATGCGTCCAACAACAATAATACAAACTATGGATCAACAAATACTATGGGACAACTTACAAAGCATATGCGTCCAACAACAATATACTAACAAAGTAAAGAGAAGGGTTGACATGGGTTCCTAACATCCCCTCCCCCTTAGGAAAAGCTTTGTCCTCAAAGATTTAGATGTGGAAATTGTTGGTGATATGAAGGAGTGGTTCCCATGTAGCATCCTCTGGTTGCATTCCGTGCCACTGAATTAAGACCTTTGTGATAGAGCGAGAGTGAAGCTGATGAGTGTGCCTATTGAGGACAACCTCCGACTCCAAAAGGATGGATCCTTCATTATCCAGTTCTCGTTAAAAATAGTTTGGCCTCTGATGTTGGTTCCAAGAACTTTCTTGAGACAAGAGACATGAAATACTGGATGAATGTGAGAAGAAGGAGAAAGTTCCAATTTATAAGCAATGGACCCAATCTTCTGAAGAATCCTATATGGCCCATAGAACTTTGGAGCGAGCTTATGGTGCCCTTTGAGTTTCAGGGAGGATTGCTTGTAAGGCTGGAGACGAAGAAAAACCATATCACCTGCTAAAAAAGTGCGCTTAGAACGGTGTTGATCGGCTTGTTGCTTCATGCGATTTCTTGCCATGTGAAGATTCTCCTGTAAAATGCGAAGAATCTGATCGCAGTTTCGAAGGACCGTGTCAACTTCCTAAACTGGTGAACTGTTGGGGTGTATGGAAGAAGAACTAGCGGTGCCTGACCATAGATTGCTTCATATGGAGTCATTTTAGAGGCAGTGTGGTAAGATGTATTGTACCACCGTTCAACTAGAGGGAGCCACTTTTCCCACTGATGTTGTTATTCAGAGGTGAAGCAACGAAGATAACTTTCCAAGCATTTATTGATAATTTTTGTCTAACCATCTATTTGTGGGTGATACCCTGAACTCATCTTCAGTTTGGTGCCAGTGCGTCAAAATAATTATGTCCAAATGACTGGTGAAAGTCGCATCACGATCCGAGACAATGGAAGAAGGGATTCCATGAAGACGAAAGATCTGGTCCAGGAAAATTTGAGCGACTGAGGAGGTTGTATAGGGTTGGATGAGAGCACAAAAATGACTATATTAGGAGAGGCGATCAACCACAACCAAAATCAATGTATTCCCTCCAGATTTAGGGAGCCCTTTAATGAAATCCATATAAATATCTATCCAAATCCATGTAGGGATGGGAAAGGGTTCGAGCAATTCCAAAAGGAGCATCATTTCAATCTTATTGTGCTGGCAGGTATCACATTCAGCCACCATCTGTTGAATTGTCCTTTTCGTTCCCTACTAAAATAAGTTACGTTGTGCCTGCTCATACGTTTTGAGGAACCTAGAGTGCCCTGCCGATGGAGAAGCATGGAGTTCATAGAAGACATCCTGTTGAAGATCTATGCCCTAGGGAAGCACTAGACGACCCTTGTATCTCAGGGAAGCACCATCCCAAGAGTAATGTGGTACAACAGAAGGGTTGTTGTCCAAGTGTTGGATGATTTGAGATACTGAAGAGTCATTGAAATAGCCATATTGAACAGATTGCAACCAATTTGGAACAGGCATAGAAATAGCTAAAAGAGAAACTTGGTCATCAAATGTGCGAGAAAGAGCGTCCGCCACAATATTGTCCTTGCGCTTCTTGTAAGTGCTCTCATAGTCATAACCCATGAGTTTTCTAACCCATTTCTGTTGTGTTGGGGAGGATACACGTTGTTCCAGGAAATATTTTAGACTCTAGTGATCGGTCTTGATGCAGAAATGATTCCCTAATAGGTATGGTCGCCACTTCTGTACTGCATGCAAATAAGCCATCATTTCCTTCTCATATGTAGAGGCAGCTAAATTTTACCTGAAAGGGATTTGCTGATGAATGCAATGGGATGTTCAGCTTGAAGGAGAACAACACCAAGTCCATTGCTGCAAGCATCACTCTCAATAGTGAAGGGATTGGGAAAATCGGGCATAGCTAGAACAGGTGTAGTACACATAGCTTGTTTCAGTTTGTCAAATGCACACTCAGTAGCATGTGTCCATGTAAAAGAATCCTTTTTCAATAGAGAAGTTAATGGAGCTGCAATTTTCCCATAATCCTTGACAAACTTACGATAGTAGCCAGTCAACCCCAAAAAACCACGAAGGCTCTTGAGTGTCTGAGGATGCGGCCAATTGTTCATGGCAGCGATTTTGGCAGGATCCACGTGAACCCCTTGTGTTGAAATAATGTGCCCGAGATACTCTACTTCCTGCTGTCCAAAAACACATTTAGACTGTTTGGCATGGAGATGATGGTCAGAGAAAAGTTGCATTACAAGATCCAGATGTTGGAGATGTTCAACCCATGTTTTACTGTAGATGAGGATATCATCATAGAAGACCAGAAAGAATTCCCGCAAGTAGGGCCGGAATATTTTATTCATCAATGCCTGGAATGTGGAAGGAGAATTAGTGAGGCCAAAGGGCATTACCAAAAACTCATAGTGGCCATCATGTGTGCGGAAAGTTGTTTTAGGGATATCATCCTCATGAACCTGAATTTGATGATACCCAAAATGAAGATCCAACTTGGAGAAAAATTGAGCACCATGAAGCTCATCAACAACAGGAATTGGAAACTTATCCTTGATTGTGAGTTGATTAAGTGCTCGGAAGTCAATGCAGAGGCACCATGACCCATCTTTTTTGTGGATAAGAAGAACTGGTGAAGAAAAGGAACTGGTGCTTGGGCAAATAATTCCTTTCTTCAGTAAGTCCCGAAGAAGCATTTCAATCTCCATTTTTTGGTGAAATGGGTAGCGATAGGGCATGATGTTGGGAGGAAATATTCTAGGAAGGAGTTGAATACGATGGTCCTCTAGCCTTCAAGGTGGAAATACCACTGGTTCAACAAAGACACTTGTATATCGATCCAGAATTTGTTGTAGATCCAAGGGAGTAGTGGAGACCGTTGATGGTTGCTTCTGAATGGAGTGGGTCTGAGCGATGACACCGTGTGAATTCTTCTTAAGGAGTTTCTCCAAGCGATGTGAACTGATGATGCTGAGAGACCCTGGTTGTAAGCCTGTCAAGGTGTGTTTTTGTCCATTGGGTGAAAAATGCATCCAAAGTTCAGCAAAATCCCATAAGATGGGGTCAAGTGTGCGTAGCCATTGAGCGCCCAAAACCACATCACATCTGCCTAAGGTCAAGGAAAACATGTCAGAGTGCAGGTTATAATATCCCATAGAGATACGCACATTGCGACACTTCCCTTTGCAAGGTAAGGTGCCCCCATTGGAAACCATGACTTCAAAGTTGTGTTGAGCCCAGAATTGGCTCCTTTTTATCATCCTTGATCACCTCTTTTTCCCCTATCCTACACCATTTAGCATGCTAATGAGACCTGTTGTCCTCACTTTATTCCCCCCAGCTGCCAAGGTATGACTGATCATTGCTTTATCTTATTAATGCTTATGATTGTGATAATTAAGGCTGTGTATCTCTCAATTGTGCTAACATGTTATGATTTATGAAGGTAGTTTGAGATAGGTGGGGCTGAACAAGTCTTGAAAGGAGGGATGTTCACTGCTTAAAAGAATCCTTGAGGCTCCAATCATCAATTAATGCACGTGGTTCTAATGCAACATTCTAGACAGAGCTGTGACAGGGAAGCTATAAAAGAATGTGTTATAATTGGAGATCTTTAAGTTATTGCTGCTCGAGTATAATTGTGATCTGGAAAGATCGCCACTCCTGGGCCAATCAACAGCTTTCTCATGTTTTTTCTATGTCTTTACTATGCCACGTTTGTAACAGCTTGTATTATTTAGGGCGCCTGAAGATCAGAGATCTTCAGGGCTGCCCATTAATAGAATCGAATGTTATGATCTGCATGTATAAATATGGGGAGTTGTCTTGACCCAGGGGGTTGAACAGGGGAGAATTTATTCATTGTATTAGCAGTAAAAGCAAACTGTGTAATCATTCTTCTGTTAATATAAGGAGTTACCTATGAGTTAAAGGAACTTTATGTTGTTCATCCAGCATCTCTGTGTGAAGGCTGGGCCCATCTTCCACAAAGATTGCTGAGTTAAAATAGGATTTCTCGAATTTATTGTTGTGTGATGTTTTGATTCCTTTGTACGCAGCAGTAGTAAGTGTGGATTGCAGTATAATTAGGATTACATTTCTTGGAGATTGGTAATTGGTACAGAGTGACAGTCGACTGAGTAGAAAACTTTCTTTATGCAATTTATGTGATAGTCGTACACAGCCTTGTTCATCTTGCAGTTTAAGTTGTTATCCCATGAACCTTTGCAGTTATCTTTCCTGATATGATTGTTGATTTTCATTCCTGTAATTCAAACTCTTAGAGCAGTTGAACTCAATCCTTTGCAATTGAATTTCTAGATTAATGTTCAGTTTATGCTTATGGTTTTCAAGAGTGATCAGATTGAAGTGATGATTGTTCTAGGATGTGAATAGGATTTCTTTTTATCTGCAATTATTGTTGAATCTTACATCATTTCTTGTTGATGCATGGTAGAAAGGAATTAAAATCATAGCATTTAGAAGGCAATTGGGATGACACAGATTCTTGGGATGAACATAGTTGTTAGAGGATAAAAGTATTCAATTATAGTGATTTCGTGTTTAAGCATAGACTGTGCATTTATCCTTTGAAATAAAAGACTTTCTCGGGTTGACAATAAATCTCGTCTGCTCTGTATGTTGGAATAATCTATCTGCATATTGGGTGCTCGACATTTTGGCGCCGTTGCTGGGGAAGGATAAAAATTAAACACTAATCATTAGTTGCATCTGGTAATTGCTTCTAGTCAGTCTTTTCTTTGCTGAAATGATCCGGTTCGCATGAATACGAGGAGGGTAAAATGTGATCACCTCCCAACTCCCAAAACCCCACAAAATACTAACAGTGCAGGTGGCTCGGGTCGTGGTCGAGGACCACCATTGGGCAGAAGAACATTCATCGACGATCTTGTTGACAGAACTGATTCATCCACCAAGGCTCATCATCAAGAAACTCCTATCAGAAGAAACCCTGTTTATCTTGGGGTGCCAGCGTCAGGATCCACGATGGAAAATACACAAGCAACCGTGACTCTCTCATATATCCCTGCTAAGGAAGGCATAGTTGTCATAGTTGTTACAACTGAACCTGCTGCTACAACTGAGGAAGACGCAGCTGTTACAACTGAACCTGCTGTTACAACTAAGGAAGACGCAACTGTTACAACTGAACCTGCTGTTACAACTAAGGAAGACATAGCTATTACAACTGGATCTGCTGGTAGAGGTCTGATCTTCCACATTTACGGGAAGGCTGTAACTGAAGAAGAGTGGACGCAGTTCCACCAGAAGTTTGCTGATCAGGAACAAAACAAGGACGAAGGAAAAAACGAGGAAAAGAACACAGGAACGAACGAAGAGGAGATGAGTAACAGACACGAGTCCGACGAGGAAGAGGCGATGGTGGAAAACTATCATCATGAAAATCACTCCCTGCCTGAGGGAACGACGGCTACACTGCAATTTCCGATTCGGCAGCCAGAAGGGACAGCCCCTATGAAAAACATCTCACCATCAGTGTTGCCTCGCTTCCATGGAAGGGTGGAAGAAGATCCAGACGAATTCCTTTTTGAATTCGATATCCTCTGTCGCAGCTATGATTATGTCACCGATGCCCAAAAGCTAAAACTTTTTCCCGCCACCCTGAAGGACAATGCATTACGATGGTTCATGAGCCTTGGGGGAGGAACCATTGCTAATTGGGATAAGATGAAACAAGTGTTCCTGGAGAAATATTAGGAATATTGCAACACCAAGGACAAAAGAGAGGAATTATTCAAAATGGTGCAGAAGGAGGACGAAAGTCTGGAGGATTTTGTAGAAAGGATGCTGTACAATGTGCAAAGAGCTGGGTAGACGAACATGGGGCTAGACGTGCTCAAGATAATCTTGCTTCGTGGGATCAAGGATGATTGTTTAGACATGTTAAACCTGTTAGGAAAGGGAGATATCTCCAAGGAACCTTTTGAGAATATTGTGGAATTATGTAAGAGATACTCCAGGGGGTCTTCCAGGAATAATAAGCGGGACAAACGGGATAAGCTGGAACGTGATGTCTTCGACAGAACTCAGAAATCGTCCAATGGAGGAGCTACCCGTGCAGAGATAGGCAATCTCCTTGAAAATTTTAAAACAGAAATGATGAGGTCCATCTCTTCGGAGATCGATGTCTTGAAGGCAAAACAAAAACAGGCAGTGGAGGATCTCACACTAGGTGTGTTCTATCCCCAATGTAGAAAGAATCATTCGATGAAAGAATGCCCGCTTGACAAAGTAGAAGTATGTCAGCTGTGTGAGCTAAACCATGACATGAAAGAATGCCCCTCACTTCCCCAAGTGAAGGCTGTTCTGCAGGCATCAACTCCAGAAGTGGAATCATCCTATTTCATTGCACAGAAGAAACCTTGGCAGCCTCGAAATCAAGGTATGCCTCTGGACTCGTTTCCATTTTTGAATAATATGAGCAATTGGAATAATAACATGCAAAATGTGAATACACAATTCCCTTCAAATTATGCTCAGTGGAATCCTTCCCAACCTGCAATGCAAAACTATAACTCATGGAGTCCCTGGACACAGCCACCACATCAACCTACGTCGTGGTTTCCTGGATGGAGGAACTTCCATCTTGGGAACCAGTTTCCTCAACCACCTCCACCTCAACAGTCACCATATTCTCCTCCATACCCTCAATTTCCTCAATATCCATAATACCTACCTCAGCAGTCGCAGTTGCAGCTGCAGAATAATTCTGTCCCTAATATAGCAATACGGCCTCAGCTGCCTTCCCAACCTAATCCTAACCCGAATAATAAAACAGTCCATCAATTGGAAACTTTCAATATGCCGGCCTACTCCCTTTCCCCTGTACCTTGTAATGATATTAGTCTACGATCTGGGAAAATAGTAGAACCCATAATTATAGAAGATGCTCCACCTTCTGTGCATAAAGAAGGAGGGAGTTCACAGCATCTACCCGATACAGTTCCTATCACTGAAGATGTTGAGCATCCCTTAGGTGGGACGACTGAAACATCAAATGAAAAATCAGACAAGACACAGCCTACCCAGCTGATAAGGAAACCACCATACCCCGAGAGACTAATGCTACCAAAAGTAAGGGGGCAACCTCAGTTTAACCTCCTAGGAGAGTTAAGGAATCTTTACGTCAAAATCCCCCTTCTTCAAGCTCTTCAAGACATGCCTATTTATGCTAGAACCGTTCGGGACCTGTGCACTAAGAAACCAAGGAGGAAACCCAGAGATCCTCCCATTGTTCACGTCATAGGGAATTTATCTACTTTGATAACAAGAAAAACCCTTGTGACCAAGTATGACGACCCTGGCAATCCTACTGTCACTATACATATAGGACAAACGTAGATACCCAACATGCTAGTCGACTTAGGAGAAGCGATCAATGTCATAACAATTGAGACTGTAAATAAGCTTGGACTCACTAATTTTAGAACGACCCCTACCATTTTAGAATTGGAAGACAGATCCACCATTAGACCCGAAGGGATTCTGGATGACCTTGTCATCTCAGTAGATTCATGGGAGTACCTTGCTGACTTTTTGATATTACAACCAAAATTACAGCTGGGGGGACACCCATTGATCCTGGGGAGGCCTTGGTTGGCCACAGCTGATGCTTGCATCAGCTGTCGATCTGGGTTCATGACTATATCTGATGGTATGGAGACTAAAAACCTCACCCTTTATCCTCCAGCTCGGCCAAGTCTAGAGGCTAAAACTTCCCTTTGGATAGAAGAGGAGGAGGAGGAGGATGTTCAGCCACTATTAACTATAGGGAATGCCTTAACTTTTAAAAATGAAACAGAAGACGATGCTATTAGTAATTTTATTAGTGAACCTGCTTCAGTGGATAAAGAGGTCTATCAAATCCTGAACATTACCCTTGGTAAGGAAGAACAAGAAAATCTTACGGAAGAACCACTAGTTGGTGACACAAACATAATCCCAGTTTTGAAAAGTTCAAAAAGTATTCCTATTGAGGTAGAGCCTGGCAGGACTTTGAATATCAACCCTGGTCTCTCCTTAGAGGAACAGAGGCGCCTAATCAGTCTCTTGAAGGAACATAAGGGGGCATTCGCCTGGGAGTATACAGACATGAGGGGTATTCTCTCTAATCTGTGCACCCACCACATTTATATTAAAAATGACTCCCGACCTGTGTGTCAACCCCAACGACGCATGAATCCCAATATGAGGGATATAGTGAAGGAGGAAATCTAGAAACTTTTGGAAGCAAGATTTATATATCCCATTTCAGATAGTGAGTGGGTTTCCCCACTCGTAATTGTGCCCAAGAAAAATGGTAAATGGAGGGTTTGTGTCGATTATAGGGAACTGAACAAAGCCACGCAAACGGATCATTTCCCTTTTCCCTTTATTGACCAAGTACTTGATACCCTATTAGGGAAGAAGTTCTTCTCCTTCCTAGATGGGTTCAGTGGGTACAACCAAATTCAGATTGCTCATGAGGACCAGGATAAGACCACCTTCACTTGCCCCTGGGGAACGTTTTCCTACAGGGTGCTTCCTTTTGGTTTATGTAACGCACCGGCAATGTTTCAAAGAGCTGTAATTGGCATATTCTCTGAATTAGTTAATGATAGTATGGAATTCTTTATGGATGATTTTACTCCCTATGGCAAGGATTTTGAGGAAGCACTGGAAAATTTAAAGAAGGTTTTAATTCGCTGCGAACAGACTCGGCTCTCATTAAGCACTGAAAAGTGCCATATGATGATGAGTGAAGGGGTGGTATTAGGGCATTTCATCTCTACCAATGGTATTAAGGTGGATCCTTCAAAAATCAAGGTGATAAAAAATATACCGACTCCTTCAACTCAAAAAGAGGTGCGAAGTTTTCTGGGACATGCTGGATATTACCAGAGGTTTATAGAAAACTTCTCCAAACTTGCTTCTCCTTTGTTTTCTTTGTTAATGAAGGATGCACAGCTTGTGTGGAGTGAAGCATGCCAGACAGCGTTTGATAATCTTAAGGAGAAGCTGTCCTCAACTCCTATCCTAAGGGGACCTAATTGGACCCTACCCTTCCATATTTCCTTAGATGCTTCTGATACCGCCATTGGAACAGTATTAGGACAGCAGGATGGTCAAGTACCTTATGCCATCTATTATGTTAGTAAAAACTTAGCCCCTGCTGAACTTAATTATACTGTTACCGAAAAAGAATTCCTCGCTATTGTTTACTCTATTAATAAATTTCGGCATTACATTACTGGGTATCCTACATTTGTGCACACTGACCACTCTGCCATTAAATATTTAATGAACAAACCTGTCACCAATGCCAGAGTGACTAGGTGGCTCTTATTATTGCAGGAATTTGATATTACCATTATAGATAAACCTGGAAAAGAAAATGTTGTTGCTGATTTTTTATCTCGTTTTACTAACAGTGATGACAGTTCGCCTATTGAGGACTCTTTTCCAGATGAACATCTATTCGCACTTTCAGCTCATTCCCCCTGGTATGCAGACGTTGCTAATTATTTGGTTGCAGGAAAGCTCCCGCCACACATGTCTAAACGAGAAAAGAGAAAAATCATCCAGCAAAGTGCCAGGTACTGTTGGCTCAATGGTCATCTCTTCTACACAAGGCCCGATCTTGAGATTAGGAGATGCGTAAGGGAAGATGAGATCTTTCACATACTAAAAGTCTGTCATGATGGACCTTGTGGGGGACACTTTGCAGACAAAAGAATAGGGCATAAAGCGCTGCGGATGGGATACTATTGGCCGACTCTGTTTAGGGACGCTAAAAGGTATGTTCAGTCCTGTGACAGCTGCCAAAGGATGGGCCAACCTAATACAACAGATCAGATGCCTCTACAACCTCAAGTAGTAGTTGAACCATTTGATAGATGGGCACTGAATTTTTTTGGCCCTTCAACCCTCCTTCTAGACAGAAAGTTTAAATTTTGGTTTGTACTGATTATATGACCAAGTGGGTAGAGGCTATAGCTTTGGCTAAGGATAATGACCATGCATTGATTGATTTTCTATATGGAGAAATCTTTACCCGCTTTGGGGTACTGAAGGAAGTAGTTACCGATGGGGGGTCGCAATTCATGTCACACCAATTTGAATCCTTGCTCCGGAAGTATCATGTGCAGCATAGGGTGGCTTCACCTTACCACCCCTAGGCCAATGGTCAGGTGGAAAGTACTAATAAATTTATTGAAGCAATCCTTACTAAAACAGTTAAGAGCCATCGAAAGGATTGGGTTGACAGGCTTCTGAAAGCACTGTGGGCATATCGCACAACTTGGTGCAACACCACAGGGTTCTCTCCCTATGATTTAGTGTATGGAAAGAGTGCCATCTTTCCAATTGAGTTTGAGATCAAAACCCTGAGGACAGCCACCGAAATGAATCTAGATATAATAGAAGGCCAGAAGAGAAGATTGAATCAACTAAACGAATTGGATGAGAAACGGTTAGCTGTAGTGGACCAGACTGTGTTGCTTCAGCAACAGAGATCCAATTGGCATGACCGATTTATTAAAAAGAAAATATTCCGTGAAGGAGATTGGGCGTTACTATATGACTCCAGGTTCAAAAAGGATTTTAAAGGTAAATTACGTACAAGGTGGCTGGGTCCATATTTGGTTGACAGGGTATTTGACAACGGCACTGTCCGTCTGGTGACCATCGATGAAAACCGTATACCATTACTTGCTAATGGCCATAGACTGCGACTGTATCGTAAGCCTATTTCGAAAGATGCATTCATTTCGCAAATTGCCACCGATCCAGATTATTAGCTGGCACCAGAGCAGGAATTTCTCTCTGCCTTTGCCAATCCTTAAACTGAAAATCGCATTTTGAATTACTGTACATAAATAATTTTCTTTCTTTTCTGATGTAGCGTATAATTGTTTTTTTCTCTTTGCATTTGATCTTTTCGTTTGCTGTTGTTTTTCAAAAATTTCCAGGGAAGCGCCAGGGGAATGACCAGATTGGGCCTGTCAAACGAGAGTCATCTTCCTATGCCTTCCTGTACTGTATTTCTTTTTTTTTCCTTAAAAAAAAAATTTCCCGGCAGCTGCAACATCTTTTTCCGGCAGCTGCAACATCTTTTCCGGCAGCCGCGATATATTTCCCGGCAGACGTAAAACCCTTTTTCCCAGCAGCCATGAACAACTTTCCCAGCGACTGCAACATCATTTTCCCAGCAGCCGTGAAGAATATTCCCAGCGGCTGCAACATCATTTCCCAGCGGCTGTAACATCATTTCCCAGTGGATGCAATATCGTTTTCCCGGCGGCCGTAAACCCTTTTTTCCCGGCAGCCATGAACCATTTCCCAGCGGCTGTAATATTATTTCCCGGCAGTTGCAACAACTTTCCCAGCGGCTGCAATATCATTTTCCGGCAGCCGTAAAACCTTTTTCTCGGCAGCTGTGAACCATTTCCCGGCAGCTACAACAACTTTTCCAGCGGCTGCAACATCTTTTCCCGGCAGCTGTGAACCATTTCCCAGCAACTGTGACATATCTCCCGGCGTCGTAAAACTTTTCCCTGGCAGCCGTGATTTTTTTTCCGATGGCCGTAAAATCTTTTTCGCGGCTGCCGTGAACCATTTTTCAGTGGCTGCAACATATTTTTCAGCGGCTGCAACATATTTCCCGGCGACCGCGACGTATCTCCCGGCACCATAAAACTTTTCCCTGGAAGCCATGACTTTTTATTCCGATGGCCGTAAAACCTTTTTCCCGGCTGTCGTGAACCAGTTTCCGGTAGCTGCAACATATTTTCCGGCGGCTGCGACATATCTCCCGGCACCGTAAAAATTTTCCCTGACAGCCGTAATTTTTCTTGATCCCGTAAATCCTTTTCCCGGTGGCCGTGAATCTTTCCTGGCGGCTGCAACATCTTTTTCGTTGGCCGTGATATCATTTCTGGCAACTTCCATTGGTAACTCATGTGTTAACAGAAAAATTGCTCCAAACCTGCTAAAATATGGCTTTGATTCATCCTAGTCGTGCTGGCGAATTCATCATTCCGACCCCGAGGACGCAAAGGTTTGTGTTTCACTGGAGGAAGGAATTATTGCATTATCCTGGTCATCATGATTAGATTTATCACTGTGCACAAGTTTGGTTCCGCAACGTCACCAATCGCACGCTCCACCATTTTCCGCAGGATATCTGACGCATAGTCTCATGAGGTATGGCTTTCATTTATCACGTGATTAAGTGTTGATATAATTGAACAATATCAGTCATACCTTTATACGTATTGACATTGTGCCTAATTAGACCTTCCCCTCGTACAACGTAAACATTAATAACTGCCACCTTCCCCAATTCGGAATGGAAATTTCGAACGTTTTTCTGTGCTCAACTTTCCAAATTTGTCCATCTCCTCAACATCTCCGCTCAGCGATTTGTGCATCCTCTGTGCTACAACTTCTATTCTCGGATTCTTTCATCTATGGGATAGCAACTTCAGCTTGCAGCCAGGACCATGGGGATTCTAGTTCGTCATGAACCTTTGAATACATAGGAACTCAGGAAAAATCTTTAGGTTCTTGCCATCTTTCAAGCCGCCGGCTGGATCGAATTTTTTGAGCAGCTAGATGGATTCAATCGGGAAGCATCCTTGCAATTTTCTCTAAACCTCACCAAAAATCACTCCACGGTGTGGGGGCTGTGCATAGAAGTCTCCGATACCATTATATCCGAGGTTACTGCCATCCCGTAGGTGGGAAGGGCATGGTTTAACCAATGAGTCCCCACAATGACTACACGGGAAGCATTTTTACTGGAGGGGGAGCAAGTTCAATCATCCAGAAGAGGGATCGCACTGCACTCATTGTCGCGGCCATGGGACCAGGTTGCTGTCTTTCTCAAGAAGTACATCACTTGTGAAGGTAGATACCAAACTGTTTATAACTCTGAACTCCCTTTACTTTCTCATCTCCGCCATGGCATTTTATTGAACATTCCATATTATCTACTGCATGACTTGCGTCATATGGCGGCATTTGTCCAGTCTGCTAAGCACCCACTTTCCTCCCTCACCCACCATGGACTTATCAAATTAATACTTGTAAGAACCCTCACCCAGCATCATATAACCTGGGAGAAATTCACAGCTCGAGCTCAGCAACCCGCTCCCTTGCAGGTTGTTCCATTACAGCAGGTACGAGTTCCACGACAACAGGAGGACCGAAGTCCCTCCACTGAAGTTGGGGGGGGGATGAAGAAGAGCAATCAGGGGAAAAAGCAGAGCCATTTGGGGGGGATGAAACTATATTAGAAGGAGAGCAACCTGGGGCACAAGCAGAGCCATTTGGGGGGGATGAAATTGCATTAGAAGAAGAACAATTGGGGGCACAAGCAGAGCCATTGGGGGAGGATGTAGATAAAAATCTTGTGGAAAACCCAGATAACAGGGCAGCTTCGACAGCAGAAGGTGAAATTGGAGCAGCATTAAATGCTGCGAAAATTGAACCTGAAGGTGACATAGCCAGGGCAATAGAAGAAAGCATTGAGCTGGTAACTATTGAATCCTCACCTGAGTGGGTAGGAGGAGCTTTAATTGAAGAAGAACAACATGAGGAGCAAGAAAACATTCCTTCGACCTCAGCTGTGAATCCCTATATACCACCTCCACAAAATAAAACACCACAAAGGAAAAGAAAGAGATCAATCAATGAATTTAACATAACCGCACCAATCAGAAAGAAAAGAACTAGATAAGCTATAGTAGCAGAAGCAACCAGAAAAAAGATGGGCAACATTAGAGGCACAGATTGAGCCCCCGATCCTTGTCCCGAGACCAATGGATGCTCCACAAAGGCCAGTTGAGGAAGAGCCCAGAATTGAAGGACTTCTGGCTGAGAACACACTGTTAAAAGAGGACCTCCAAGTACTCTGAAGGGAATTGGAAACCTGGAAGGAAACCTGCAGAAAACTAGGTGAAAGGAAACTGTATACATTGGTAGAGGCTGCAGATCAACTGGAGGAATCAAACTCTACCGAGCCTGGAAAGGAAGATGAACGAGTAATCTGTCCCACCTGTGGAGAAATATTTAAGGAGGAAGGCCACAATATTATACTTCATACCTGCTCAGCACAACAGCCCGCGCCCACAATAGAGGAAGCTGCAAAAAAAGAAGATGCTACCACACAAGAACCAGCATCTTTAACCATCCTTGCTGAAGCTGCCACCAATCCTGTGACAGAAGAGATAAGGGATGAAATCATGTATGATGATGGGGATAAAGAATATACTATAACCCCAGAATGCTCCCATGACACAGAGATTATATAGCAGATGGGAGAAGAACCTGGAATGGAGGACACTCTGGAGCTTAATAAAGAATATACTGTAACCCCAGAGTGCTCCCATGACACAGAGATTATAGATCAGATGGGAGAAGAACCTAGAATGGAGAACACTATGGAGCTTAATGAATAATTCTATACTGTAACCCCAGAATGCTCCCACGACACAGAGATTTTAGAAGTTGAGCCACAAGGACAAGACATTGATAAACTTGAACAGGGTGTTGTAACACAAGAACCAGCAAACCTGAGTAAACTTGTCCAATTGGCCGAACAGATGGGAGAAGAACCTGGGATAGAGGACACTCTGGAGTTTAATGAAGAACTCTGGGTTGTAACCCCAGATGGTTCCCATGACACAGAGCTCATAGAAGAAGAATTGCAACAACAGGAGGATGAAGAGGCAAGCCAGGATGTTGCTACATAATGTTGATGTATATGTAACTTCATAATGTATTTCACATATATGTATATTGTATTCCTATAGAGATGGTATTATTCCTCTATAAGGAAGTGTCGTCATTTATATTGTAAATGCCGTAACTTATTCTTGATGGGTTATTAGACCACCTTGTTGGGGTCGGCCCTGTATAAGTCATGTGGGTCAAAGGGTTATTAGACCACCCTATTGGGGGTCGGGCCAGTCATCATTATGTTATGTGGTTAAGTTCGAGCCTACATGAGTTAGGTAAAAAGGCAAGTCAAGTCAAGTATAAATAGAGTGTGGGAGGCACTCTATTTACTCACTCACTTCTCACTCATGCACTCAAGGAGGAGTGGCGCACTTATGGAGGAGGAGGATCTGCTGCTAGGTTGTGTCTATCTCTCATGGTTGGTTGTATCATTGCTCTATCTATCTCTGAGGAAGTTATTGGGGTTTTTTCACCTTTATGGTTTTCCCCAAGTAAATCTTTGTGTCTCTTGTGTACTTGCATTATTGTCTCCATGATTGATATGCTGTAGATATGCTGTACATGTTGTTCTCTCAGTTAAGATACTAGATTAGATTGAAGTAAATTCTGAAAATTTAACATGGTATCAGAGCTATCCTGAAAGAAGGCATGATATGGCATGTATGACACTTGTTGCACTTACGATGTTAGGGCTTGATATAGAAAAAACCAGTCATCGTAGCACTTTCGCTATAAATCCGTTTTGGCGAGGTTTTCGGATCTGAAATTGTTACAGGACGAAGCTAAGATCCCCATGTACCTTGTTTCCAAAGGAAAACCTCTAATTCGTTGTACTTTGTGATTTATGATCTGTACAATATAGGGTTTCGGCCTCTTCCAGATCTGAGTCAAACTCAGGTGACCTTGGGAAAAAGGTCATAACTTGGGCTAGGAAGCTCCAAATGAAATTTCGTAAAAAGTGACAGGTATTAAACAGACTGTACTATCTCAGGAAACTTTTTCAGAGGCCGAAGCTGAACCAGTGACACGTGGCACGCTGTACAAGTTCTCTCTCCTGAATTATCCCAAAACAGGTCACGTTGCGACACTTGGCATAACTCTCTCTCAGAGAGTCCAATTGAGGTCAGACCTATCAAGATAGAAAGATAACAGGCCGAGCTATCTCAGAAAACGTTTTCAGTGGCCGAAGTTCAAACAGTGACACGTGGCACTCCGTACAAGTTCGCTCTCCTGAATTATCCCAAAACAGGTCACGTTGCGACACTTGGCATAACTCTCTCTCAGAGAATCCAATTGAGGTCAGACCTATCAGGATGGAAAGGTAATAGGTCAGGCTATCTCAGGAAACCTTTTTCAGACCCTGTGGATCAAAAGGTTCAGAGTTACACCAGAAACAATCAGGTACATATTTATGTCAAAACAGAATTATTTTTGAGTACCTTCATTCATGGCTTCCGGAATTTAGGGCTTTGAAGAAAGTTGGAATTTTTGTAATCGGAGACCACGGCTAGATGCTACTCATCAAAATAGAAATTTAGAGACCAAGATCAGAATTTTTGGTTGGTCAAAAGGCCGGGATTGATCAAACCCTAGTTCGGGACTTTGATCAGAAAAGTGGAAAATTAGGGCTTCTGTAAAAATGGGAATTTTTGAAATCTGTGACCATGGCTGGAAGCTCCTCAGAAAAATAGAAGCTTAGAGATTTGTATCAAACTTTTTGATGGGGCAAAAGAGTGGGCTTCATCAAACCCCAGTTCAAGGTCACGTCCAGTGAATCTGGAAGTTTCAATGGAAAAATTGAGGAGTGAAACTTTGCAGTTTTCAAATTCTAAATATACCAGCTTGATCAGCTCATCAAGGCGCATATTTCTATCATTTCGGAAGTTTGAAATTCAAAGTTTGAATTTTTGGGGTTTCTCTGACAAACCCATATCCAGCTCCAGGTCCAATTCTTACAAATCAAGTGGATAGGGTTAATCCTAGAAGAAGATGGATTGGTCACCTGCATAAGTGAAGGAGTTCCTGTTTCAGAGGGAGATGAGGCTAAGGCTTTAGATAAGGAGATTACAAGCGATCTCGACAGGTATGACTCATCGAGGTATGTTTTGAGATTTGTTCATGATTAAGTTTATGGTATGTTTGTCTTCATGTTATTACGATTAGTACAATCTTGATTTTAGATTTGTCGTATCACCTTAACAAAATTATGAATGCATGATAGAAGATATTCATTGGTTAGGGTGTTGACACTTATAATTGTACTAATGCATTATGGTGTTGTATGAGAGGTACACCAAGAAAGACAAATCATGTTCCAGTTCAAGAACATATGATCATGATGACATGAGGATAAAGACTCATCCATTGTCATGGATCTCATAGAAGATCCATTTACGAGGTATGTATAACTTGGTTTTATAATGGCTAACCTATGAGATATACAGGTTACTAGCACAAGTCATTGAAGAAGAACAAGAAGACATCATGTGAGTATGTTAGACATAACTAGCTAGCATGCTAATCCAGGTATGTTTTTCCTATATCAAGTTACAATCTCATCTTGTGATAAGATCCTTTATATAAGCATACTTGGCATGATTGATTATGATTATTCATTGAAGTTAGTAATCATGGGTTTAGGCATATTATGGTTTTTACTTTGTTTAATGATATGACTAACCAGAAAAGTCCTAAGGTCAAATAGGAATATAAGTAAAATAATAAGTCTCTTATATTGATTGATTTGACTAACCAGAAGAATCATGAAATCATAGGTTTGAATAGTCATGGTTTTATGCATATTATATCTCTTATCTTGCTTGATGATTCAACTAACCTGAAGTGTCATAGGTTTGAGTAATTATAGGTTTAGACATGTTATGTTTCTTATGATTTGACTAACCATAAGAATCCTACATAAACCTTGAATGCTAATGCTTATTATTTCTGTTTGAAATGATCATGAGTATACATGCTTGAGATTATTGTGTTTTAATAGTATACTAATGAATGTATGATTTTATATGAGATCACAAGGATAACACATTCATGATACTAATAAGCATGCATAGGGACCAAGGATGAATATGAGATTCAAGAACAGGTAATCCAGGAAGCAAAGATCAAGAGGGAGTACACTCCAGTGGTTTATGCAAGGATGCAGATATTCAGAGGGAGTTGACCATCTCTCTATATTCCACATCAAAAGGTGTAGAAGAAGCTACTTCAAATTAGGACTCCAGTAGCTCCTGCAAGGAAGCGAAGACTCAGAGGGATTCCACCCAATGAACAAACAAAGATAAGTATTTGAATTGTCATTTCTTAAATAATATTGTTCTATAATGTATATGCTCATGTTCCTAGACTTAGGATATGTATTGTGCATAGTAGAATAGTTGCATTAATAAACAGTATACTACTAATATACATGGGTAAGTGGCCTATGGCACTGTACAACATTCCATTGCTACTTATCTAGAATGAAACCTCTTTGTTGACATGTTGGGAGTTGTGCACACTCTTAACAATGTTCTGGTAGAGATTGGAAGGCATCTAGAAAGTTACGGGATATGGATAAATGTTGTATTGAAGCATTGGCTAAGACAATTGCATGACTGTATGACATATTTCTTTATGTGTAAGAATTTGTTCTGAAAATTGTGAGATGTTTCTAATCATGCAATTTAACCTGTTTTGTAAGAAAGACCGCATATCTTCACCTACACAAGGACTACAACATTTGTTCCAGCAACAAAGATATTTATTGAAGATATTGAAGTTCCCAAGATCTGGGATGAAGAAATAGAATGCCATGATCCGTCGATCATGAAGAATGATGTTTGGGATGTAGTCCCAAAACGTGAAGGGAAGTTTGTTATGACTTCCAAATGGAACTATCAGATCAAGCATGTTGCAGATGGCAGCATTGAGAAATATAAAAGTGATGCACCAGATGGATTTCAAGACAGCATGGTGTAGTCATATATATGTGCAGAACTTGGTATGGTAGGATAGACAGCTTTCTATCCAGTTTGGGCTTTACCAAGAGTAAAGCGGATTCCAACCTTTACTACAAGGTTGAGGAAGGCAATCCAGTGATACTACTTTTGTATGCGGATAACCTGTTTGTTACAGGTGAAGATAGATTGGTTGCCGACACGCAGCGGAAGCTTACTACCGATGAAGAACTTGGGGATGATGCACTATTTGTTTTTGGCATGGAGGTGTGGCAGAGTGTAGATGGAATCTTCCTTGGACAAGGGAAGTATGTAGTAGAGATCCTGAAGAGGTTCGGGATGATGGACTGCAAGGATATAACCACACCTATGGCATCGAATCTAAAGCTTCTATGTGATGCTTCATCTGAGCCAGTTGATGTCTCTATGTATCGTCAGATGATTGGGTCCTTGATGTACCTAACGAACACGAGACCAGACATTTGCTTTGCTGTGAACACATTGAGTCAAGATCCGAGGAGTGTTCACCTGGTTGCTGTAAATCATGTTGAGAGGTACCTGAAGGGTACAGTGGATTATGGGCTCAAGTATGAGGTGAATCAAAAGTTTAACCTGCAGGGTTATGTTGATTCAGATTGGGCAGGCAGTGCTACAGATAGGAAGAGCAAGAAGCAGTCCTGCGTGGCACTGAGTATAGCTGAGGCAGAGTATGTTGCATCATGTTCAGCTAGATGTGAGGCAGTATGGCTACGGGTGCTACTGTCTGAGTTATTTGATCTCCCATTGGAGGCTACTGGTATCTTCTGTGATAACCAGAGTTGTGTGAAGTTGTCCGAGAACCCAGTGTTTCATGACAGGTCGAAACACATAGAGATCAAATATCACTATATCAGGGATATGGTGCAAAGAGGAGCTGTGAAGCTCCTGTATGTTGCAACGGACGAGCAGATTGCAGATGTGCTGACGAAGCCACTAGCCAGGGTGAAGTTCGACCACTTCAGAGAGAGGCTTGGCGTTCTTCAGATCGAGGACACTTTGAGGAAGAAGTGATGGACACATTTGTTGAAGCCATTCCAAGCATGTTGGAAGGAGGAGCCTTCACATGGCTGTGGATGTAAGCGCTGGATGATGAGCATCAGGATGATGTTCTGGTTTCTGTTGGATATGATCAGTTGGATCATGTGTATGTATTTTGTATATGCATCATGTTGGATGCTTGGACCATGTATCTGTATATGTATCAGGTGGATACATTGTATGATCAGGTGGATCATGTATGATGATATGTATCAGGTAGATACTTGGTATGCATCAGGTAGATGCATTGATGATCAAGAGGATCATGTATGATGATATGTATCAGGTAGATACTTGGTATGCATCAGGTAGATGCATTGATGATCAGGAGGATCATGTATGATGATATGTATCAGGTAGATACTTGGTATGCATCAGGTAGATGCATTGATGATCAGGAGGATCATGTATGATGATATGTATCAGGTAGATACTTGGTATGCATCAGGTAGATGCATTGATGATCAGGAGGATCATGTATGATGATATGTATCAGGTAGATACTTGGTATGCATCAGGTAGATGCATTGATGATCAGGATGATCATGGATGACGAGCTTCAGGATGTTGCTCCAGATGACATGCAGCAGGATGTTGCAGTGATGATCAGGATGATCATGGATGACGAGCTTCAGGATGTTGCTCCAAATGACATGCAGCAGGATGTTGCAGTGATGATGATCAGGATGATCATGGATGCATCAGGATGATGTATGGTGAGTATCAGGTTGATACTATGTGGCCGTGGATTAGGTTGTGCAAATGAGCATGTCTGGGAGATCCTATAGGTCGGAGTTGTGTACCCGTAACAACCTGGGATGCTCTTTCGAGACATTGCTCTGGGAGGACATGTAATTTGTGCCCTGGGATATTTCAGGTCGGAGTTGTGTACCCGTAACATCCTGAGATGCTCTTGTTGGATGCTTGGACCATGTATCTGTATATGTATCAGGTGGATACATTGTATGATCAGGTGGATCATGTATGATGATATGTATCAGGTAGATACTTGGTATGCATCAGGTAGATGCATTGATGATCAAGAGGATCATGTATGATGATATGTATCAGGTAGATACTTGGTATGCATCAGGTAGATGCATTGATGATCAGGAGGATCATGTATGATGATATGTATCAGGTAGATGCATTGATGATCAAGATGATCATGGATGACGAGCTTCAGGATGTTGCTCCAGATGACATGCAGCAGGATGTTGCAGTGATGATCAGGATGATCATGGATGACGAGCTTCAGGATGTTGCTCCAAATGACATGCAGCAGGATGTTGCAGTGATGATGATCAGGATGATCATGGATGCATCAGGATGATGTATGGTGAGTATCAGGTTGATACTATGTGGCCGTGGATTAGGTTGTGCAAATGAGCATGTCTGGGAGATCCTATAGGTCGGAGTTGTGTACCCGTAACAACCTGGGATGCTCTTTCGAGACATTGCTCTGGGAGGACATGTAATTTGTGCCCTGGGATATTTCAGGTCGGAGTTGTGTACCCGTAACATCCTGAGATGCTCTTGCGAGGTTTTGTCCTATGGCATGTAATTTGGGCCCTGGGAGATTTCAGGTCGGAGTTGTGTACCCGTAACATCCTGAGATGCTCTTTCGAGGTTTTGCCATGACCACATGTAATTTGTGCCCTGGGAGATTTCAGGTCGGAGTTGTGTACCCGTAACATCCTGAGATGCTCTTGCTAGGTTTTGTGGTGGACCACATGTAATTTGTGCCCTGGGAGATTTCAGGTCGGAGTTGTGTACCCGTAACATCCTGAGATGCTCTTGCTAGGTTTTGTGGTGGACCACATGTAATTTGTGCCCTGGGAGATTTCAGGTCGGAGTTGTGTACCCGTAACATCCTGAGATGCTCTTTCGAGGTTTTGTGGTGGGGTCACATGTAATAGTGCCCTGGGAGATCCTACAGGTTGGAGTTGTGTACCCGTAACATCCTGGGATGCTCTTTCGAGGTTTTGTGACGCACGTAATAAGTCCTGAGGATTCCACAGTATGGCCAGTGATGATGAAGACCTGCAGGTGGTGGGCCTACATCCAGTATGAAAAAGGACTGGCTCTGTAGAACTTCCTATGACGAGTAGATTCAGAGATTGATTGAGATAGCAACAGCAGTGACGATGATGATGACTCGATGACGATTATCCAGTGACGATGATCCAGAGAAGATGACTTGTGCTAGAAGAACTGTGCTGAGAAATACCTTCCTAGTTAAGAGGGAGTGTTGATGTATATGTAACTTCATAATGTATTTCACATATATGTATATTGTATTCCTATAGAGATGGTATTATTCCTCTATAAGGAAGTGTCGTCATTTATATTGTAAATGCCGTAACTTATTCTTGATGGGTTATTAGACCACCTTGTTGGGGTCGGCCCTGTATAAGTCATGTGGGTCAAAGGGTTATTAGACCACCCTATTGGGGGTCGGCCAAGTCATCATTATGTTATGTGGTTAAGTTCGAGCCTACATGAGTTAGGTAAAAAGGCAAGTCAAGTCAAGTATAAATAGAGTGTGGGAGGCACTCTATTTACTCACTCACTTCTCACTCATGCACTCAAGGAGGAGTGGCGCACTTATGGAGGAGGAGGATCTGCTGCTAGGTTGTGTCTATCTCTCATGGTTGGTTGTATCATTGCTCTATCTATCTCTGAGGAAGTTATTGGGGTTTTTCACCTTTATGGTTTTCCCCAAGTAAATCTTTGTGTCTCTTGTGTACTTGCATTATTGTCTCCATGATTGATATGCTGTAGATATGCTGTACATGTTGTTCTCTCAGTTAAGATACTAGATTAGATTGAAGTAAATTCTGAAAATTTAACACACAAGAACCAACATCCTTGAAGGCTGCAGCAGGAACTCCTGAATTTCAATTAGAAGATAACCCTGGAATAGATATCATTCCCGATACGCAGTGGAGTGAGGATGAACAGGTACAGACACATTCCTCAGGTGACACCGAAATCTTGGAGGAGGAGCTGCACAATGAGAAAGATATCCAATCTCAGCAGCAAAAGGACAAAGAAGACACTGTTACACAAGGACCAGTGTCTCTAAAAGTAATGAAGGTAGCTGCTGAAGAGAGTCTAAAGGATGTTGCTGTTACACAAGAACCAGCAACTCTCATATTAGACTTAGATGTGCTAGAAGACACTGTCCCACAAGAAACAGTGCTTCTACCTCCTAGAAATGTCATTGATTTGGACTCATATTAGGATTTCCTTTCAAGTCCTCCCCGGGCACAACATATAATGAGACTGCAGGAAGAAGTGATTTCCACTTGCACCAACTACATTTTCAAACACCAGTAGGTAGCATTGGAAGGGAGTAAGCACAGATGGCAGGCTACTTCCTCTGTACTTAGAAGCCGAGATCCTTATTATTTCAAGAATTTCAAACAGGCACTTTCCAGAGTCAATGGCTATGTGGGAAGTATGAGGGAGAGTGGAGTTAATTGGTTGAGTTTGAAATTCAATTTCCCCCTCATTTGGTGGCCAACAAAACCATATAATATGGATTTTTCCTTGACTAGGGCAGGGGAGTAGTGATGCTGGAAATAGAGCTCAGTACAGGACTTAGATTCCGAATGATGCAGGTTGTTGCATGAGGACATGCAACAGGATAGTTCGGAGGAGATGTTGAGCCCAGAATTGTCTCCTTTTTATCATCCTCGATCACCTCTTTTTCCCCTGTCCTACACCATTTAGCATGCTAATGAGACCTATTGTCCTCACTTTATTCCCCAAAGCTACCAAGGTATGACTGATCATTGCTTTATCTTATTAATTCTTATGATTGTGATAATTAAGGCTGTGTATCTCTCAATTGTGCTAACATGTTATGATTTATGAAGGTAGTTTGAGATAGGTGGACTGCAGGAAGGTGGGGATGAACAAGTCTTGAAAGGAGGGATGTTCGCTGCTTAAAAGGATCCTCGAGGCTCCAATCATCAATTAATGCACGTGGTTCTAATGAAACATTCTAGACAGAGCTGTGACAGGGCAGCTGTAACAGAATGCGCTATAATTGGAGATCTTTAAGTTATTGATGCTCGAGTATAATTGTGATCTGGAAAGATCGCCACTCCTGGGCCAATCAACAGCTTTCTCACATTTTTTCTATGTCTTTACTATGCCACATTTGTAACAGCTTGTATTATTTAGGGTGCCTGAAGATCAGAGATCTTTAGGGCTGCCCGTTAATAGGATCGGATGTTATGATCTGCATGTATAAATATGGGGAGCTGTCTCGACCCAGGGGGTTGAACAGGGGAGAATTTATTCATTGTATTAGCAGTAAAAGCAAACTGTGTAATCATTCTTCTGTTAATATAAGGAGCTACCTCTGAGTTAAAGGAACTTTACGTTGTTCAGCCAGCATCTCTGTGTGAAGGCTGGGCCCGTCTTCCACAGATATTGCTAAGTTAAAATAGGATTTCTCGAATTTATTGTTGTGTGATGTTTTGATTCCTTTGTACGCAGCAGTAGTAAGTGTGGATTGCAGCATAATTAGGATTGCATTTCTTGGAGATTGGTAACTGGTACAGAGTGACAGTCGACTAAGTAGGAAACTTTCTTTATGCAATTTATGTGACAGTCGTACACAGCCTTGTTCATCTTGCAGTTTAAGTTGTTATCCCATGAACCTTTGCAGTTATCTTTCCTGATATGATTGTTGATTTTCATTCCTGTAATTCAAACTCTTAGAGCAGTTGAACTCAATCCTTTGCAATTGAATTTCTAGATTAATGTTCAATTTATTCTTATGGTTTTCAAGAGTGATCAGATTGAAGAGATGATTGTTCTAGGATGTGAATAGGATTTCTTTTTATCTGCAATTGTTGTTGAATCTTACATTATTTCTTGTTGATGCATGGTAGAAAGGAATTAAAATCGTAGCATTTAGAAGGTAATTGGGATGACACAGATTCTTGGGATGAACATAGTTGTTAGAGGATAAAAGTATTCAATTATAGTGATTTGGTGTTTAAGCATAGACTGTGCATTTATCCTTTGAAATAAAAGACTTTCTCGGGTTGACAATAAATCTCGTCTGCTCTGTATGTTGGAATAATATATCTGCATATTGGTTGCTCGACAAGTTGGAGCAAGGATGGACAAAACAATCATCCTATTTGGAGATATGAGGGTCAATGAAGTTATGAGTGCTACCAGAATCAATGATATTGTACGAGGAAGCTTCTTGAAGTAACCCCTGACCTGCATTGTTTGGGGGGTGGTGATTCCGGCTAAAGCATGAAGAGATATCTCTGGGTGGTCGTCTTGAGACAGAGGGTCAATAGGCGGCTCCTGAATGTCAACCTGATCATCTATTGTATCTGGAGATTCTTCATCAATTTTAGGGGAAGGCGGAGAATCCACATCCAAGAGATAGAGATTTTTTTTCAACATATCTATGTCCCTGAGTGAATTTCTCATCACAGTTATAACAAAGCCCTTTTTCTCTGCATGCCCGCATCTCTGTTTCAGACAAATGCTTGATAGGATTTGGTTGAGGAAGTGGCGGGATGGGAGGTCGTTGAGAACCCATATTTATGAAGGGAACAAAAGTGGGTTTGGAGCGTTGTTGGGATGCAATCTTGTCTTCTTATAACTTAGCCAACCCCACGGCTTCCATCATTGTGTTGGGACTGAACATTTTGACCTCGTAGCAGATTACATCCTTTAGACCACTGATAAAACAACTCCTGTAGAAGTCATCAGGCAATCCTTCAGTGTGGTTGGCTAGTTTCTCAAATTTGGTTTGATACTCTCTCACAGTGCCCATTTGGCGAAGTTTAGTGAGAGATCCTATGAATTCATCAAAAGCACTAGGACCAAATCATTGCAAAAGGAGCTAGCAAAAATCTGGCCATTTTGGCTCTTCATGAGCCTTGATGTACCAACGGTACCATTGAAGAGCTTCCTATTCCAAATGAAAGGATGCAAGTGGAACTTTGGTGACATCAAAAGTATTATGCAGACAGAAATATTGTTCTGCCCGATATATCCATCCAGTCGGATCAGTACCATTGAAGTGAGGAAAATCAATCTTTGGACCACGAAAATTGCTGGAAGAAGAGAACCCATTGTCTGAAGAAGACTCTGACTGTCGTTTATTTTTCATGGCTAAATGCTCAAGATGGAGGCCGAGAAATTTTTCATCCATATCCTGGAATTTTTTTTTGAGGGCTGCAAGTTCTTCCTCCATGGTTTTTGCTACTGTGGGGGTGACAACCATAACCAGGAGTTTTTTTTTTTTTAGTGGGTAGAAAAAAAAAACAAAAACTGTTTTAGTAAAGGAAAATCTAGATTTGGGAAAAAATCAGATGGGTAATTTGGATTTGACTAGGTTTTGGACACTTTCGAATGGACAAGGAAGCATAAAAGTAGGATTTCAGAAGTGGGGTGAAGGAATGAGAAAATTTGACAGAGAGGGACAAAGAAACAAAAATAGGAAATGAACACTGTGGTAAAATTTGAAGGCGAGTGGGTGAAAATCGAAGAAGTTATGACAAACCCTAAAAATAGACAAATGTGGGATTTCTAGCTTTGGGAAGTGGAATTTGAGATAGGGTCCGCAAGAATGAAATAGGAAGAATGGGATTGCAGGGGTGTCAGGGAAGTTTCAAGGGAAACAGAGTTAAAACAAGAGAGATATGGTGAAAAAATATAATTTTATACTCCTCAATGGGCCAGCTACTTTGGGGTTCTTGTGGTACTCTTCATAATGAGTTTTAGGGCTTATGCCCAATTAATTCCCACAGTTAAGAGGATAGGTATTATTCCTAGATCCGAACCTACAACATATGCGAAAAAAAAAAATTGGCAGAAATTTCACCCAACGAGCCCAAGAAAGTGCTCTGATACCAGATGAGAGGAACCTGCAACAATTAATTGATAAAATGAACAATATATGAGATCACAGAATATTTTATTAATTGCATGCCACTTCGAGGGTGCAACCTCCTTTGAGAAAGCTCAATACAAATAACTTCATTGTCCTTCATTGGCCTCAACACAAACTTATATACTAAGTCTAGGTGCCAATACTATGGGTCAATACCATGGGCCAATACAAACTATGGATCAACAAATACTATGGGACGACTTACAAAGCATATGCGTCCAACAACAATAATACAAACTATGGATCAACAAATACTATGGGACGACTTACAAAGCATATGCGTTCAACAACAATATACTAACAAAGTAAAGAGAAGGGTTGACATGGGTTCCTAATAGATGCTCCAAAATCAATTAACCAATCATAATGGTACTGTGAGACAGTAGATGTATATAATACATCATCGATCGTACATGAATCCTTCTTGGCTATGCTTTCCTCCTTTGTAGAGTCCTCCTCCTTAGATGTTTTCTTCCATTTTCGACAATCTTTCTTAAGGTGTCATGTTTTATTGCAGTACCACCACTTCAATTCACTCTTTTTTCCCTTCGACTTTGACCTTGATGTGCCCCTCGAATGTTGTCCTCTTTCACTGGTTCTTCCTCTAGCCACCATTACTTCTGATGTCAAGGTTTCAAGACTATATTGCTTTCGATTTTCCTCAGAAATCAAGCCTCCCACAACATCATCAAAGGTAATAGACTTGGTAGAACTTAAACTGATAGAGGTTACAAAATGTATCCAAGACTCAGGCAAAGAGCACAACAGTAAAATCGCCTTGTCTTCAGATTGAATTTTATCATCCATGCTAGCCAATTGACAAATAAGAGTATTGAATGTATTCAAATGATTTGAAATTTTTATACCTTCTTTCATACGTAAGGTAAATAACTGATGCTTCAAGAGGATTTTATTCATCAAGGATTTAGATATGTACAGGCTTTCCAATTTTGTCTAGAGACCTGTTGTTGTAGTTTCAGACACGATGTTAAATAAAACATTGTCGGCCAAGCACATACGAATAGCACTGAGAGCTCTTTCATCCATCTCCTCTCATTCTTCATCTGATATATCTTTGGGTTCATTTATCTTTCCTGTCGGTGCCTTTGCCACTCCTTGTTGCATGAGCATATCCCGCATCTTGACCTTCCATAACTCGAAATTATTACTCCCATTAAACTTCTCAATTTCAAATTTAACACTCTGTTTTTTTTCCATTTTCTCAAGGAACCAAATCAAAAGACTTAAAACACCAAGCCTTTTAATATAGAGTGGATACAATATTTCAAAATCAAAAGAATTAAAACAACAAGCCTTTTAATATAGAGTGGATACAATATTTCAAAAAAGGTTTAATTAAATGTGATAAGGTTGAATAAAAATAATACACCTTATAACCCCACCTTAAATATTAAACAAATATTTAAATCACCTTATACCTCCCACTTTATAACATATCCACACCATATACTTAAAAAAAACTTTTGAATAAAATATCCCTTATAACTCACTCCTTATAACACATCCATATAGCATATAGCGAGTTTAAAACTTATATCCAAAATATATATACAATATATATGCCACAATCCAATATAGAATCAATTTTTTTTTTTTAAATATTCATACCTTGGAATTCTCAACGATTATCGTGCCTCTCAATATGTTGAGGATGCGAAAAATTCAAAGAAATAATTTTCGGTAAGGGTGCCTCAAAATTTTTGCTCCCCTCTAAGCATTGGATTCGTGAGAAACCATAATTTTCGCCCCTCGGCTACTACAGATTTTTCGCTCTCCACGTAGCTTTAGACCCACGGGAAAAAAATTAAATTTTCACTATCTTTGATTGATAGACACCGCGATAATGTCTCTCATCATTCTCGTTCTCTAAGGCCTCCTACGTTGCTTTGATACCACTTGCTGGATCAAGTAGCCACATAAAATAATACGCAATGGAAGAAATTAAACGAGAAAGAAAATAATGGAAACACACATAATTTTGTACACAGATATTTACGTGGTAAAATTCTCGAGAGGGAAACATCCACAGAGCAATGGTATCGGTTCTCTTATTGTTCAAACATGAATATTACAACATCCTTTTCTCCTCTGACTCTCATCAATCTTTACCTTCTACGGGAATAGAATAATAAATAACATTTCTTACACAGTTACTCATAACTAACTAATTTGGTTATTTGGTTAGACAGTTACACAATCATCGGAAGAAGTCGTTGTCACCCGTTTCCAACAGTAGATTAGAAGAGCATCCAACAATCCAGATCCAATGTCTGATTGTAATGTCCCCTCCCGCAGATCCAACTCCGATAAGGGAACATGATGCCAATCTACGAGGCTTTCACAAAAATGAAGACCACTCATTAGGTTCATAGCCATAAAATTAATGTGTGCGGATGCAAATCAAACATATATGCATAGTGGAATAAGAACATCACCCACACATTTTTTTTTCATATGCCTTCAACATATCAATAATAAACATCAAATTAAAACATTGCAAGAGTAAATGCATAAGAATAAAAACACTTATCTTCATTGTGCAATTGTCCCAAACAACTAGCTATGTTGCTACAACATTCCACCCAACCATAGGTGAGTTGTGTTCATCAATTCTCTCAACACAACTGCCACCCCCGAGCTGGGCATGATTCTTACAAGGAAAAGGGAACATTCCAGCTCATTCACAGCTAAAGCAATAGAAACCCATCTCAAAACCAACCTTCTTTTACACACAACAAATCCAACTGGGCATGGATAACCATTTTCAGCAATGGGATTTGCAAATACGATGGCCATAGGTTTTTCTAAAAACGCGGGCACACCAAAAATGGATTGGGGGTGAGAAAATCATCCACAGGGAACCAACCCAATTTTCCATGGGCATTTTGGTCATCTAAATGGCCAAAACGGCCCCAATGAAACCCCAAACCAATCTCCCATACTCCTAGCCACTCTGCAACACAAAAATGCCCTGTTTCCAGCTAGAAAAATCAGGAGAAACCATAAAAACATGGAGAGAAAACGCCCAGGTAGCCCAAAAATGTGAGAGAGGCAAAACTGCTTGATGGGTTATGGCTTGGGAGGCAAATTGATGGATCTTTTCTTGCCAAAGAAGCTAAACACATTTTTCCATGCAGGGTGGTTTCCCATACTCGAATTTTGGACAACCATACCTCTCATTCCCCAAGGCATTAACCACCTCAACCAAATTTTGGGAGAAATGAATGATTGGGTACAAAAGTCAACATGGGTAGTTGAGTGTTTGATGGGTTCTCTCATTGACACTTGGCTTGACTTGATTGGCTCAAGGGTTTGAATGTTTTTCCTCCCAATTCCTTGTAAAATCATGCCCCTATCTCTTGTTGCATTGCATAGCTAGTTGTGGGTATTTTATTAAAATGCATATTTACATGATATTCACAATTCCATTGTGCATGGCTAGCATGTAAACCATATGCATCAATAAATCGATGGCAGGGCCTTGGCCTTGAGCTCCTCACCATGATTTTATAACAATATTACATTATTTATGATTTTAATGCCATGGGGTCAAACTGGGGACATTACATTCCCCTCCCCTTGGAATAACATCGTCCTCGGTGTTCCAATACTTACGAATAAATACCCACTTTACACATGTCGCAGAATTCACAAATGGTGGCAGGTCTGTCTTGCATTCATCTCTTGAATTTGAAATTTCAGGATCAAGTCCTTTTGCTTCCTCAAGTTTCTCCTATTGGCTTTGATCTTCCAGCTCTGCAGGTGGGCATCGCTCCACAACAATCCCTTCCTTTTATTCACCTTCCAACTGATCTACAAGTCTGAAATTTTCATGGCTGCCATCTTTCTTGTTTTCCTGACAACTACTTGAGGAATATTTTCAGCCAAAACAAATGGCTTTCACTATCTCACCTATGAGATTCATCATGGAAATTCCTGTCAGGACAAGCATAACATAATATTAAAAATTAGTCAATTAATTGCTCAATTGACATGGAACGTCCATGCTTTTCCCATGAGACTTCCACACATTTCATGCTTTCCCAACATACACATGAACTCATTCATGTTCATCCTTTCATAGGGAAATAACTATTTCAGCATTCACAACTCATTTCAAGCAATAAACACAATCAACTTCCAGTCACAACATGCATTCAACAATCCTTTGTTTTTGAAATGCATCAATAAAAAATGAAAGAGAAGAGTAAGAGTTTCCCCCTCTTAGTCTTGTTCCAATCTGGAGCCACACCATCACTGTGGTTTCATGCTCCTTAGCCTCTTTCACTTCAATGTGAATGCTTGAATTTCCCTTTCTTGGCTATGACACTTAGTGTCTAAGGTCTGTTTAAGGATTTTTTTAACGTGGTAGTCCTTCCCATTGTTTCCTATAGGACCTTTGGCTACTAGGACACACACATGTCTACTAGCACCATCTTTCATTACTGCTCATACTAATCTCTTTAGGACAGTCACATGTCCACATGCATCCTCCAGATGCTTTCATAGTCCTTGCTTCCAGCAATACCTACACTCAAACATTGAGTCAATTCATATGTTTAGTTTATTTCTATAGGGTTTGTCTCCAAACAAGAGTTTAAGAAATCATAAACAAATCATATACACACGTATTTCATAAGCAAGAAGCTGCAATGTAACCAAATACTTATCTGCATTGGATGTCTTCACTTTATTCCACATGCTCCTTCTTCGCTTTATAAGCCTTGGATTTCCCGTGGATACAATAATGAATGTTGGGCTAGCACATAGGCTACTCTGCAACCATTCGAATAGGCAATGCCCAGCTAGTACGCCGATTGGGTTCCATCAATCATCTCATTTAGCAATATGCTAGGCTAGTGCTCCGACTAGTTTTATTAATTAATTAAGGAATGTTTGGCCAGCACGCCATCTGCTCCACAACATCAAGTGGTTAATGCCCCCACCAACCATTCTCTGAATTTATCGAGCATCAGTTACTCTCTGGATTTACCAAGAATTTATAGTGCACAACCAATTACTCTCTGGTTTACCAAGAATTTATATTTCTTTTAGGATCTGTGCTTTCCTGCAATGACCAAGGTTTCCAACAAAGAAACAATAGTGTATCAGCTTAGCTGTTAGAAGATTAATACCTGAAATATTCATTATTCCAAACAGGAACTAAATGAAAAATGAACACTTATCTATATTGTGTATTTCCTCGCTACTCCACAGGTTTCCTTCTCTGCTTTACAATCCTTGGATCACCTGTGGGGTGGATACTTGGCTAGCACACATGCGGCTTCCTCAACATCATCCAAATAGGCAATGCCAAGCCAGTATGTCGACTGGGTTTATTAGGCATCCCAAAAATCAGTATGCTAAGCCAGTACGCCGACTGGGTTTATCAAGCATTTCAAAAATCAGTATGCTAAGCTAGTACGCCGACTGGGTTTGGCAGGAAATAACACCCTTCACCAATACCTCCACAACATGCAAATAGGTAATGCCAAGATAGTACACTGACTGGGTTTGTCAGGCCTCCAACAACCATTCACCACAATATCCACACAACCAATGCCAAGCCAGTACACCGACTAGGTTTATCAGGCATATAACAACCATTTCCAAGCTAGTACACCGACTGGGTTTATTAGGAAACAAGAACAACGTAATATGATTACGTGTCTCCTTCTCTTATGAAACCAGTGGTTCCCTCCAGGAACTCCATAGATGACTCACTTGACTGCAGGCTAGCATGGCCCCACAATACCCTACTCACACTACACAAGGATGATGCCCCTTTTCTGTTACATAGCTCCTCTATTCTATCCATCTTTTATAGTTTCATTTAGTGTGAGCGTAGAAAGGTTACCACTTCCCATATAGTCCTCTCGAGCACCCTTTCTTAACTTTTCCTCTTAATGTGCAAAACCAAATTGCATCTGTGTAAGTTGATAGCACAAGAAGGATAAGCAGGCTCATCAGTATTGCTGCTCTAAAATTGTAATCATATTTCATAACATTCACTATCAAGTATTGAAACACCAGGAATGTGTCCATTCCGTTAGGGTGTAGTCAATATTGAAAACCCTAACATAACCCGTCACCCGAAAGGTATGCATCCATTTTCGATGTGAGTCATGTAGGCCTTAGTCATACTCAAGTAGTCTGGAATAATAATGAAAATAATAAAACATGCTCTGCATATTAAATCTAATAACCAGACATGTATATTCTTAGTTAGGGTTACTGAATACTCATTCGTTTCACGGATGTATCTTTCCTTCATTTGCGAAAAATGGGGGCTCCCTTCTCTGAGTCAACAGTCCTTGGGTTTTCCACCCCAATTTTTTCATGTTTCATAACCCTCACATGCCTTCTTGGCATAGTTTTACCATCTCACTCACATGCACTGCAGCTGAGGTATTATCAAAATTCACAATGGCGTTTCACCCGAAACCCATTTCCAAAGCATGGGATCCTTCCCATCTAGTTTGGCTTCTGCAGGCCATCATACATGGTCTTCTTGCAGTGTGTCATCCTGGCACACTTATCAAATAGCCAAACAGTCAGCAACATTTAACAATAAACTTCAAATATGATTGTTCCATAACCAATCAATGTCATTAATAATTAAATTCAATATGAATTTGCAACTCTGTCTCCTACAGAAATTGATTTGTTTAACCACGACGCCATCCTCATATTGTTTGGCTCTCGTAAGTGGTATCACTCTATCCATTATGGTTTTACACTTGATACCATACATGAACATCCACCTACAACATGTCCTCCTGACACAATTTATATAAGCCAAACAGTGATTAGCAATTATAAGCAAATTCTCAAATCTGAAATCTACAAATCTGTTTTCCTACAGAAAATGGATTTGCAATCATGAGATTATTCTCATAAATTTAAACCATAAAATTTTTAGATTTGTTTCATGCATGCTTTACAACCATGAGAACCTTTTCATAACCTTTGGTTTCTGCACATGGTAGATCTCGGTCTTTACTATGGACTTATCCTCATTGCCATACGTAAGAATTTTCTACCTGAAAACTGAAACTTCATCAGCAAAACACGTTGTGAGTATCTATGCATATAATCCTTTCATTGCCGCAACAGACACTGAAGTGATCTCAGAATTATAACACTCAATCATTCAAACACCTTCAGCTGTTAACATTTGAAATGCAATGAAATATATGCATTCCTATATATGCATCATTGTCACCATAAAATTGCAAGACACGGTCACATTATCCATGCAATTTAAATAAACTGTAAATACTCATTACTTCACATTCCATGCAATTTTGTCCTTCCAACAGAGCACTCTGGTAGCCCATCACATGTCTACCTTCTTCATGCAATCATTCTCCTGCATTCTCAGCAGCTCATGGAATGGTCTCAGTACTAACAATAGTTCACCATTTCATCTATCATCTAATTGCATTGAAATATATGTATCACAACCATGCATTCACACAACGCATCTCAACATGTGCACCCACACATATGCATGCACATCCCCAACATTTACATAATATTTTGATGTACATTCACTTAATGCATAACTCATCAATGCAACCTTGCATTAATCCATGAATACTATGCATTCCAACATATTATGGCCTAACCATGCTTGTCTCATATGGCATACACTACCATAGGACCATAAGTCATCACGTGCTTTGGTTGTTAAACTCACAACCATCATACACAAATGGCATGATATAATTTCATATGAATGCATTGAGATTTCTAAGCAATTATAGGGTGTAAGGATCTTTGCTTTCACTTACCCACACCTCACCATACTCGGTAGGTTAACGTTCCCATTCGGGCACTCAATACCACATGCAAATAATTCAACATAGTTTAAACATAGTGAAGGTATCTCACCAAATCCTCTTTCAACATTCATGCAATTAAGCACAATTAACCATTACTTGCACGGCTGTTATTAACATCGCTTGATGTTACTTGATCAGTTGGCCTCTTACCAAGGCTACTCAATCCTTTTGCCAACATCATGATCACAGATTTGTTGCACCATTATTTCTTCATAAGGTCATTAGTCTTGTGCAACAACGTCATCAACTTCTTTAGCCATGCTTTGATTGTATTTTGTCCTACAACAAATGCGGACACAACTAATTATTAACAACCACCATAATTATCTCAAGTGGCTCATTGCATGTGTAAAACCTCACTATTTTACCAATATGCAATATCCTACTCATGCACAAACATTTTCACATGCATTGTGCAATGTTTGTTAATATGCCATCTGGTGCATATTCATTTCATCTATGTAATCTCTTTGCATTTTCAACATGCCTATGCCATAGTTTATATGCATGGCAATTTCATAATTATAAATATGATAGCAAAACAGGGGTTAAGGAATTCTCCCTTTCCAATCCCTCATCGTAGCATGGAATCCCTCTTCCATATCATAGCTGGTCCGGTTTCCTTCCAGTCATGTAGTTCTAGAAATTGCCCATATTGACAACAGTTCTTTTTTGTCAAACAGCCGCTGGCACTTTCCTGCACCAAATATCTATGATATATGCATACCTCATTCAAATTCTGGTCATGCATCCCTGTTCACCTTTGGACAAGCTTTCCAACTCCTATCTCCGTGCTCCATTCCGATCTAGGACATGGAATTTACATTCTTCCAAAAATGCAAATTTTGCCCAAATTTATGCGCTTTCACACAGCTGCAATTTTATTCTGGAAGGCCAGCTTCAGCTGCTTGCAGAAGTAAATTTAAGAAGAATCATGAAAGCTCATCTACCGAGAGAAGGTAGTCCATATAACAAGGAACACTCAGCAACCTTCAGATCCTTGTTCCGATGCACCAGTAAATTTCTATAAAATTCGGGGTTTGGCTACTTTTAACTTTTCACTTTTCCCCAAAATCTCAAAATTTGGCCAAAAATGGCTATCTCCCAATCTATGCATTTTGGAAAATCTTCGTTTAACCGAAACTGTGTATCTTAATGAGAAGATGAAATGTCTAGTTCAGTAAAATTTTTGATTCCAACATCTAGGGTCACTTTTACTATCCACAAGCTTTTCAAAATCCCGAAAAAGTGGCCCGGAACAGTGCTTTTTGGCCTTCTGGTTCACCCCGATTTCAGCTCAATCCGACCTTCCGTCAAGCCTCAGGACACCGTCTTACAAAAGTCACTATTCTCCATTTTCTGTAAAATTGGAGCATACTGGGTTCGGGACCCTCTCTGGTTCTTTCATGGCCTTCGTTAATGGACGCTGAGCCTCACAAGAATCATCCCATTCTGAGCCCGACTGCTCCTATCCAAAAATCAAGTTTTTGGCTCTATATACTTTTTTTTTCCTCTGCGACTGTCGTTGGATTTAACCTTAAAATCGCCGACCCTGGCGCAGGATTTAACCTTAATTCTGCCGTCACATCGCAAGTTTTAGCCCTATCTTTTGCAACCGCAAGACTTCGTCACTAAGACCGTGTCGCAGGTTTTAAGGCTAAAATCACCGCCACGCGCAAGCCTCCATTGCGACTTTTAAGCTTAACATTGCCGCCGCACGCAAATTTTAAGGTTTAAAATTTCCACCCGCATCGCAAGTTTTAAGCCTAAAATCGCCATCGCACGCAAATTTTAAGGCTAAAATTGCCGCCGGCGTCGCAAGTTTTAAGCTTAAATTCGCCGCCAGTGTCACAGAATTTAACATTACTTTCATCGCACATGCCGCATGCATCGCATTTTTTAGCGTTAAAATTGTCGCCGCAGCGCAAACTTAATCGTTAATTCCACCGCCATGCGTCGCAAAAATTAACGCTAAAATAACCGAGAGAGTCGCCAAAGTTAGCGCCAAAACCCGCCAACCGCTTCCCAGAATTTAACATTAATTTCACCGCGCGTGTCGCAAAATTTAACATTAAAATCAGCGACAGAGACTTAAGCAAAATTTCAAACACTTAGAAAATTTTCCAAATTTTCAAAAACAGTCAGAAAATTTTATGAAATATTTTCCTTCTTTTTGATGTTTAGTGCTGGACAGGAGGCATACTTACCTATGCAACTATAATAGGTAGCCCATGAAGGCCCAATGCTGCAACCAGTAGCTCTGATACCACAATGTAATGTCCCCTCCCGTGGATCCAACTCCGGTAAGGGAACATGATGCCAATCTACGGCGCTTTCACAAAAATGAAGACTGCTCATTAGGTTCATAGCCATAAAATTAATGTGTGCGCATGCAAATCAAACATATATGCACAACGGAATAAGAACATTACCCACACACATTTTTTTTTCATATGCCTTAAACATATCAATAATAAACATCAAATTAAAACATTGCAGGAGTAAATGCATAGGCATAAAAACACTTATCTTCATTGTGCAATTGTCCCAAACAACTAGCTATGTTGCTGCAACGTCCACCCAACCATAGGCCAGTTGTGTTCATCAATTCTCTCAACACAACTGCCACCCCCGAGTTGGGCATGATTCTTACAAGGAAAAGGGAACATTCCAGCTCATTCACAGCCAAAGAAATAGAAACCCATCTCAACCCCAACCTTCTTTTACACACAACAACTCCAACTGGGCATGGATAACCATTTTCAGCAATGGGATTTGCAAATACGATGGCCATAGGTTTTCCCAAAAACGGATTGGGGGTGAGAAAATCGTCCACAGGGAACCAACTCGATTTCCCATGAGCATTTTGGGCATCTAAATGGCCAAAACGGCCCCAATGAAACCCCAAACCAAGCTCCCATACTCCCAGCCACTCTGCAACACAAAAACGCCCTGTTTCCAGCTAGAAAAATCAGGGGAAACCATAAAAACGTGGAGAGAAAATGCCTAGGCAGCCCAAAAACATGAGAGAGGCAAAACTGCTTAATGGGTTATGGCTTGGGAGGCAAATTCATGGCTCTTTTCTTGCCAAGGAAGCCAAACACGTTTTTCCATGCAGGGTGGTTGCCCATACTCGAATTTTGGACAACCATACCTTTCATTCCCCAAGGCATTAACCACCTCAACCAACTTTTGGGAGAAATGAATGATCGGGTATAAAAGTCAACATGGGTAGTTGAGTGTTTGATGGGTTCTCTCATTGACACTTGGCTTGACTTGATTGGCTCAAGGGTTTGAATGTTTTCCCTCCCAATTCCTTGTAAAATCATGCCCCTATCTCTTGTTGCATTGCATAGCTAGTTGTGGGTATTTTATTAAAATGCATATTTACATGATATTCACAATTCCATTGTGCATGGCTAGCATGTAAACCATATGCATCAATGAATCGATGGCGGGGCCTTGGCCTTGAGCTCCTCACCACGATTTTATAACAATATTACATTATTTATGATTTTAATGCCATGGGGTCAAACTGGGGACATTACACTTACATGGGTTTTAAAAGTTCAAACTGAAGGGGCTTCTACCTCATGCACAACATTTCCCATATAAGTTAAACAAGAACGACTTGTGCATCAACTATGCTTGGCAAGTAGCTTATGCCTAAGACATTCATACATATACCAAGTTACACAATTTTTGCGATGAGTCTTCTTGAACAAGAAATTGGAAAAACACATAATAGAAATGGAGGTTGACCCATATAAGAGGGAGCATTGTGAGTTTATACAATAGTAACTTTGTCCTAAATAGTTAATAAAATGGAATCTCTAAGAAGAAGCATTGCAATATTTTTTATTTTCCAAATAAAGCCTACAAGAAAGATCTAGTGTCATTTATATGTTTGATTTGTCACTTTATGTTGTCATTTAACTATGATTTGTACTCAAATGTATAAACTACTACAATTTCATGGTTTTCAAAGTTCAATTAAGTGAAGGGGCATATACCTCATCCACAACATTTCACACATAATATACATAAACACGCTTGTGCATCAACTATGCTAGGCGGGTAGCTTATGCCTTACACATTCATACATATACAGCTGCACAATTTTTGTTTTTGTCATAAATCTTTTTGAAAAAAGAGATTGGACACACACAATCGAAATGAAGGTTGCTACGCAATTTTTATCATAACTCTTCTTAAAGAAGAGATTGGACAACACAATCTAAATGAAGGTTGACTCATATAAGAATGAGCACTCTCAATTTATATAACAGTCAATTCTTGATGAAATGGAAGCAACTATAGATGCAAGATGCATTGCAATTTTTTTATTATATGAATAAAGCCAAAAAACTCCCGCGGCCATTGATGTGTTTGTTTTGTCACTTTACATATGATTTTCGTTTATTCGTTAAATATCTCTAATACAGTAATGATTCTCAATGTAAGAAAAACTCCAAATCCAAATACAGTAATGATATCTCTAATATCTCTAATACAGTAATGATATGATTTTTGACAAATCCAAATATCTCTAATACAGTAATGATTCTCAATGTAAGAAAAACTCCATTAAAAACAAAAGAAGCACGCTAACTGAAAAATAAAAAATAAAAAAGGTGGAACAAGAACAACTTTGTCTATTTGTCAAGGTAGCAGAAGTGCAAAACATTCTTGTAATCAAATTTTATCTATATGGATAGAGGATTCATTGACGAATCCAATGGTATCAAGTCCGTTCATTAATGAGCATTTAATGACATGGTTTAAGTCTGTGGAAGGCAGACAAAAAAACCATTCTGCAAGGAAAAGGGCTATTGGCCTGTATTTTAAGCCCTCAATCGAGCTATTTGCTCGATCAAGCTTTCTTAAAAACCTCGATCGAGGGCTTAATAGACTCTCGATCGAGGGTTTAATAATACCTTGATCGAGGGTTTAACAAGACCTCGATCAAGGTGTTGTTAAACCCTCGATCGAGGTATTGTTCGATCGAGGGTCTATCAAAAAGGCTCGATCGAGGGTTGGTGTGTGTAAAGAAAATATATAAACCAACCGGGGTGAAACCGTGAAATGAGTTGGCAACAATTAATGTTTCCAACTAGCCTTCTTTCGTAAAAACATGAACGAACATGTATATAACTACCAAACAAGAATTCACAAACAACAATTTACCTCATTGCTATTTTTTTCTCCATTAGAGCTTTGTCAATTTGAGCTTGTTGAATTAGAGATTTGTAATTTTCATATTGCTAAATTAGATCTCAACAGACATGTAAGATTTCTTTGTAGGCATAATTCAAGATTTCATATTAACATTTTGTTGTTTGTTATAACAATTTGAAAAAAAAATTGTTTATTTTCATTGTAAATTGATTCATGTAAGATTTCTTTGTAGGCATATTTGAAGATTTCATACTAACATATTGTTGTTTGTTATAACATTTTGAAAAAAAATTATTTGTTTTGATTGTAGATTGATGGGGAATAAAAAAAAAGACAAAGAAAACATGCTAGACAACAAAATGCCAATGAAGAACATGAGAAGAGTAGAGAATGAATGAGACAACAAAGAGCAAGGTTGAGAGAAGAAGAAAATGCACATTTGGTGCAACAAATTCCAATGGAGCACAACCAAGGTAAATTATTGAATTACATGCTATCATAATTTAAATATCATGCTACATAATTTACAAAATTAGTAACAATTTTCCAATAAATTTAACTAAATTTCATAATTTAATGTGTTTCATATTTATTTGTAATGATATTCTTATTTATTTCATCAATTTGTTATTTAAATTTTAAAGTTTGCAACAATTTTTATGTTAAATGAACAATTTTCAAGTGGCTTTAAACAGATGTTAAATTAGAACAATTTTCAAATGAAATGAAACATGTAAATTTAGATTCTTTGGGTTCATTTATCTTTCTTGCGGGTGCCTTTGCCACTCCTTATTGCACGAGCATATCCCGCATCTTGACCTTCCATAACTCAAAATTATTACTCCCATTAAACTTCTCAATTTCAAATTTAACACTCTGTTTTTTTTCCATTTTCTCAAGGAACCAAATCAAAGGACTTAAAACACCAATCCTTTTAATATAGAGTGGATACAATATTTCAAAATCAAAAGAATTAAAACAACAAGCCTTTTAATATAGAGTGGATACAATATTTCAAAAAAGGTTTAATTAAATGTGATAAGGTTGAATAAAAATAATGCACCTTATAACCCCACCTTAAATATTAAACAAATATTTAAATCACCTTATACCTCCCACTTTATAACATATCCACACCATATACTTAAAAAAAACTTTTGAATAAAATATCCCTTATAACTCACTCCTTATAACACATCCATATAGCATATAGCGAGTTTAAAACTTATATCCAAAATATATATACAATATATATGCCACAATCCAATATAGAATCGATTTTTTTTTTTAAATATTCATACGTTGGACTTCTCAATGATTATCGTGACTCTCAATATGTTGAGGATGCGAAAAATTCAAAGAAATAATTTTTGGTAAGGGTGCCTCAAAATTTTTGCTCCCCTCTAAGCATTGGACTCGTGAGAAACCATAATTTTCTCCCCTTTGGGTAATACAGATTTTTCGCTCTCCACGTAGGTTTAGACCCATGGAAAAAAATTAAATTTTGCTATCTTTGATTGATAGATACTGCGATAATGTCTCTCATCATTCTCATTCTCTAAGGCCTCCTGCGTTGCTCTCCTACCACTTGTTGGATCAAGCAGCCACATAAAATAATACGCAACGGAAGAAATTAAACGAGAAAGAAAATAATGGAAAACACATAATTTTGTACACAGATATTTACGTGGTAAAATTCTTGAGAGGGAAACATCCACGGAGCAATGGTATCGGTTCTCTTATTGTTCAAACATGAATATTACAACATCCTTTTCTTCTCTGACTCTCATCAATCTTTACCTTCTACGGGAATAGAAGAATAAATAACATTTCTTACACAGTTACTCATAACTAACTAATTTGGTTATTCGGTTAGACAGTTACACAATCATCGAAAGAAGTCGTTGTCACCCGTTTCCAACAGTAGATTAGAAGAGCATCCAACAATCCAGATCCAATGTCTGACTGTAATGTCCCCTTCCGCGTATCCAACTCCGGTAAGAGAACATGATGCCAATCTACGAGGCTTTCACAAAAATGAAGACCGCTCATTAGGTTCATAGCCATAAAATTAATGTGTGCAGATGCAAATCAAACATATATGCACAGCGGAATAAGAACATCACCCACACACATTTTTTTTTCATATGCCTTCAACATATCAATAATAAACAGCAAATTAAAACATTGCAAGAGTAAATGCATAGGCATAAAAACACTTATCTTCATTGTGCAATTGTCCCAAACAACTAGCTATGTTGTTGCAACATTCCACCCAACCATAGGCCAGTTGTGTTCATCAATTCTCTCAACACAACTGCCACCCCCAAGCTGGGCATGATTCTTACAAGGAAAATGGAACATTCCAGCTCATTCACAGCTAAAGAAATAGAAACCCATCTCAACCCCAACCTTCTTTTACACACAACAACTCCAACTGGGCATGGATAACCATTTTCAGCAATGGGATTTGCAAATACGATGGCCATAGGTTTTCCCAAAAACGTGGGCACACCAAAAACAGATTAGGGGTGAGAAAATCATCCATAGGGAACCAACCCGATTTTCCATGTGCATTTTGGGCATCTAAATGGAAAAAACGGCCCCAAGGAAACCTTAGACCAAGCTCCCATACTCCCAGCCACTTTGCAACACAAAAACGCCCTGTTTCCAGCTAGAAAAATTAGGAGAAACCATAAAAACGTGGAGAGAAAACGCCCAGGCAGCCCAAAAACGTGAGAGAGGCAAAACTGCTTGATGGGTTATGGCTTGGGAGGCAAATTCATGGCTCTTTTCTTGCCAAGGAAGCCAAACACATTTTTCCATGCAGGGTGGTTTCTTATACTCGAATTTTGGACAGCCATACTTCTCATTCCCCAAGGCATTAACCACCTCAACCAACTTTTGGGAGAAAGGAATGATTGGGTACAAAATTCAACATGGGTAGTTGAATGTTTGATGGGTTCTCTCATTGACACTTGGATTGACTTGATTGGACAAGGGTTTGAATGTTTTCCCTCCCAATTCCTTGTAAAATCATGCCCCTATCTCTTGTTGCATTGCATAGCTAGTTGTGGGTATTTTATTAAAATGCATATTTACATGATATTCACAATTCCATTGTGCATGGCTAGCAAGTAAACCATATGCATCAATAAATCGATGGCGGGGCCTTGGCCTTGAGCTCCTCACCACGATTTTATAACAATATTACATTATTTATGATTTTAATTCCATGGGGTCAAACTGGGGACATTACATTCCCCTCCCCTTGGAATAACACCGTCCTCGGTGTTCCAATAGTTAGGAATAAATACCCACTTTACACATGTCACAGAATTCACAAATGGTGGCATGTCTGTCCTACATTCATCTCTTGAATTTGAACTTTCAGGATCAAGTCCTTTTGCTTCCTCAAGTTGCTCCTGCTGGCTTTGATCTTCCATCTCTACAGGTGGGCATCGCTCCACAGCAATCCCTTCCTTTTATTCACCTTCCAGCTGATCTACAAGTCTGGAATTTTCATGGCTTCCATCTTTCTTGTTTTTGTGGCAACTACTTGAGGAATATTTTCAGCCAAAACAAATGGCTTTCACTATCTCACCTGTGAGATTCATCATGGCAATTCCTGTTAGGACAAGCATAACACAATATTAAAAATCAGTCAATTAATTGCTCAATTGACATGGAACGTCCATGCTTTTCCCATGAGACTTCCACACATTTCATGCTTTCCCAACATACACATGAACTCGTTCATGTTCATCCTTTCACAGGGAAATAACTATTTCAGCATTCACAATTCATTTCAAGCAATAAACACAATCAACTTCCAGTCACAACATGCATTCAACAATCCTTCGTTTCTGAAATGCTTCAATCAAAAATGAAAGAGAAGAGTAAGAGTTTCCCCCTCTTAGTCTTGTTCCAATCTGGAGCCACACCATCACTGTGGTTTCATGTTCCTTAGCCTCTTTCACTTCAATGTGAATGCTTGACTTGCCCTTTCTTGGCTATGATACTTAACTAGTGTCTAAGGTTTTTTTAAGGATTTTTTTTATGTGGGAGTCCTTCCCATTGTTTCCTATAGGACCTTTGGCTACTAGGACCCACACATGTCCACTAGCTCCATTTTTCATTACTGCTCATACTGAGCTCTTTAGGACAGTCACATGTCCACATGCATCCTCCAGATGCTTTCATAGTTCTTGCTTCCAGCAATACCTACACTCAAACATTGAGTCAATTCATATGTTTAGTTTATTTCTATAGGGTTTGTCTCCAAACAAGAGTTTAAGAAATCATAAACAAATCATATACACACGTATTTCATAAGCAAGAAGCTGCAATGTAACCAAATACTTATCTGCATTGAATGTCTTCACTTTATTCCACAGGCTCCTTCTTCGCTTTATAAGCCTTGGATTGCCCGTGGATACAATAATGAATGTTGGGTCAGCACGCAGGCTACTCCGCAACCATTCGAATAGGCGATGCTCAGCTAGTACATCGACTACGTTTCATCAATCATCTCATTTAGCAATATGCTAGGCCAGTGCTCTGATTGGTTTTATTAATTAATTAAGGAATGTTTTGCCAGCACGCCGTCTGCTCCACAACATCAAGTGGTTAATGCCCCCACCAACCATTCTCTGAATTTATCGAGCATCAGTTACTCTCTGGATTTACCAAGAATTTATAGTGCATAACCAGTTACTCTCTGGTTTACCAAGAATTTATAGTTCTTTCAGGATTCGTGCTTTCCTGCAATAACCAAGGTTTCCAACAAAGAAACAATAGTGTATCAGCTTAGCTGTTAGAAGATTAATACCTGGAATCTTCATTATTTCAAACAGGAACTAAATGAAAAATGAATACTTATCTATATTGTGTATTTCCTCGCTACTCCACAGGTTTCCTTCTCTACTTTACAAGCCTTGGATCACCTGTGGGGTGGATGCTTGGCCATCACACATGCTGCTTCCTCAACATCATCCAAATAGGCAATGCCAAGCCAGTATGCCGACTGGGTTTATCAAGCATTTCAAAAATCAGTATGCTAAACCAGTACTCCGACTTGGTTTATTAAGCATTTCAAAAATTAGTATGCTAAGCCAGTACACCTATTGGGTTTATTAAGCATACAACGACCATTTCCAAGCCAGTTCTCCGACTGGGTTTGTCAGGAAATAACACCCTTCACCAATACCATTCACCACAATATCCACACAACCAATGCCAAGCCAGTACACCGACTGGGTTTATCAAGAATATAACAACCATTGCCAAGCTAGTACACTGACTGGGTTTATCAGGCAACAAGAACAACATAATATGATTACGTGTCTCCTTCTCTTATACAACCAATGGTTCCCTCCAGGAACTCCATAGATGACTCACTTGACTGTAGGCTAGCATGGCCCCACAATACCCTACTCACACTACACAAGGATGATGCCCCTTTTCTGTTACACAGCTCCTCAGTTCTATCCATCTTTTCTAGTGTCCTTTAGTGTGAGCGTAGAAAGGTTACCACTTCCCATATAGTCCTCTCGAGTACCCTTTCTTAACTTTGCCTCTTAACGTGCGAAACCAAATTGCATCTATGTAAGCTGATAGCACAAAAAGGATAAGCAGGCTCATCAATATTGCTGCTCTAAAATTGTAATCATATTTCATAACATTCACTATGAAGTATTGAAAAACCAGGAATGCGTCCATTTCGTTAGGGTGTAGTCAATATTGAAAACCCTAACATAACCCATCACCCAAAAGGTATGCATCCATTTTCGATGTGAGTCATGTAGGCCTTAGTCATACTCAAGCAGTCTGGAATAATAATGAAAATAATAAAACATGCTCTACATATTAAATCTAATAACCAGACATGTATATTCTTAGCTAGGGTTACTAAATACTCATTTGTTTCATGGATGTATCTTTCCTTCATTTGGGAAAAATGGGGGCTCCCTTCTCTGAGTCAACAGTCCTTTGGTTTGCCACCCCAATTTTTTCACGTTTCATACTCCTCACATGCCTTCATGGCATAGTTTTACCATCTCACTCACATGCAGTGCAGCTGAGGTATTATCAAATTTCACAATGGCGTTTCACCCGAAACCCATTTCCAAAGCATGGGATCCTTCCCATCTAGTTTGACTTCTGCAGGCCATCATACATGGTCTTCCTGTAGTGTGTCATCCTGGCACACTTATCAAATAGCCAAACAGTCAGCAACATTTAACAATAAACTTCAAATATGATTGTTCCATAACCAATCAATGTCATTAATAATTAAATTCAATATGAATTTGCAACTCTGTCTCCTACAGAAATACATTTGTTTAACCACGAGGCCATCCTCATATTGTTTGGCTCTCGTAAGTGGTATCACTCTGTCCATTATGGTTTTACACTTGCTACCATACATGAACATCCACCTACAACATGTCCTCCTGACACAATTTATATAAGCCAAACAATGATTAGCAATTATAAGCAAATTCTCAAATCTGAAATCTACAAATCTGCTTTCCTACAGAAATTGGATTTGCAATCATGAGATTATTCTCATAAATTTAAACCATAAAATTTTCAGATTTGTTTCATGCATATTTTACAACCATGAGAACCTTCTCACAGCCTTTGGTTTCTGCACATGGTAGATCCCGGTCTTTACTATGGACTTATCCTCATTGCCATACGTAAAAATTTTCTACGTGAAAACTGAAACTTCAATCAACCAAACACGTTGTGAGTATCTATGTATATAATCCTTTCATTGCCACAACAGTCACTGAAGTGATCTCAACATTATAACACTCAATAATTCAAACACCTTCGACTGTTAACATTTGAAATGCAATGAAATATATACATTCCTATATATGCATCATTGTCACCATAAAATTGCAAGACACAGTCACATTATCCATGCAATTTAAATAAACTGTAAATACTCATTACTTCACATTCCATGCAATTTTGTCCTTCCAACAGAGCACTCTGGTAGCCCATCACATGTCTACCTTCTTCATGTAATCATTCTCCTGCATTCACAGCAGCTCATGAAATGGTATCAGTACTAACAATAGTTCACCATTTCATCTATCATCTAATTGCATTGAAATATATGTATCACAACCATGCATTCACACAGCGCATCTCAACATGTGCACTCGCACATATGCATGCACATCCCCAACATTTACATAATATTTTGATGTACATTTACTTAATGCATAACCCATCAATGCAACCTTGCATTAATCCATGAATACTATGCATTCCAACATATTATGGCCTAACCATGCTTGTCTCATATGGCATACACTACCATAGGACCATAAGTCATCACGTTCTTTGGTTGTTAAACTCACAACCATCATACACAAATGGCATCATATAATTTCATATGAATGCATTGAGATTTCTAAGCAATTATAGGGTGTAAGAATCCTTGCCTTCACTTACCCACACCTCACCATACTCGGTAGGTTAACGTTCCCATTCGGGCACTCAATACCACATGCAAATAATTCAACATAGTTTAAACATAGTGAAGGTATCTCACCAAATCCTCTTTCAACATTCATGCAATTAAGCACAATTAACCATTACCTGCACGTCTGTTATTAACATCGCTTGATGTTACTTGATCAGTTGGCCTCTTACCAAGGCTACTTAGCCCTTTTGCCAACATCATGATCACAGATTTCTTGCACCATCATTTCTTCATAAGGTCATTAGTCTTGTGCAACAACATCATCAACTTCTTTAGCCATGCTTTGATTGTATTTTGTCTTACAACAAATGCGGACACAACTAATTATTAGCAACCACTATAATTATCTCAAGTGGCTCATTGCATGTGTAAAACCTCACTATTTTACCAATATGCAATATCCTACTCATGCACAAACATTTTCACCTGCACTGTGCAATGTATGTTAATATGCCATCTGGTGCATATTCATTTCATCTATGTAATCTCTTTGCATTTTCAACATGCTTATGCCATAGTTTATATGCATGGCAATTTCATAATTATAAATATGATAGTAAAACAGGGGTTAAGGAATTCTCCCTTTCCAATCCCTCATCGTAGCATGGAATCCCTCTTCCATATCATAGCTGGTCCGGTTTCCTTCCAGTCATGTAGTTCTAGAAATTGCCCATATTGACAACAGTTCTTTTTTGTCAAACAACCGCTGGCACTTTTCTGCACCAAATATCTATGATATATGCGGACATCATTCAAATTCTGGTCATGCATCCCTGTTCACCTCTGGACAAGATTTCCAACGCATATCTCCGTGCTCCATTCCGATCCAGGATATGGAATTTACATTCTTCCAAAAATGCAAATTTTGCCCAAATTTCTGCACATTCACATGGCTGCAATTTTATTCTGGAAGGCCAGCTTCAGCTGCTTGCGGAAGTAAATTTAAGAAGAATCATGAAAACGCATCTACCGGGAGAAGGTATTGCATATAACAAGGAACACTCAGCAACCTTCAGATCCCTGTTCTGATGCACCAGTCAATTTCTATAAAATTCAGGGTTTGGCTACTTTTAACTTTTCACTTTTTCCCCAAAATCTCAAAATTTGGCCAAAAATGGCTATTTCCCAATCTACGCATTTTTGGAAAATTTTTGTCTAACAAAAATTGTGTATCTTAATGAGAAGATGAAATGTCTAGTTTAGTAAAAAAAATTATTCCAACATCTAGGGTCACTTTTACTATCCATAAGCTTTTCAAAATCCCGAAAAAGTGGCCCGGAACAGTGCTTTTTGGCCTTCTGGTTCACCCCGATTCCACATCCTTTGGATTTCGGCTCCAATATTCTAAACTTAACATTGTGCCTGCTCCATGGCCGTGCCATATCAATTTCAGCTCAATTCGACCTTCCGTCAAGCCTCGGGACACCGTCTTACAAAAGTCACTATTCTCCATTTTCTGTAAAATTGGAGCATATTGGGTTCGGCACCCTCTCTGGTTCTTTCATGGCCTTCGTTAATGGCCTCCGAGCCTCACAAGAATCATCCCATTCTGAGCCCGACTGCTCCTATCCAAAAATCAAGTTTTTGGCTCTATATACTTTTTTTTTCCTCTACGACTATCGTTGGACTTAACCTTAAAATCGTCGACCCTGGCGCAGGATTTAACCTTAAATCTGTCGTCGCATCGCAGGTTTTAGCCCTATCTTTTGCGACCACAAGCCTTCGTCGCTACGACCGCGTCGCAGGTTTTAAGGCTAAAATCACCACCACGCGCAAGCCTCCATTGCGACTTTTAAGCCTAACATTGCCGCCGTGTGCAAATTTTAAGGTTTAAAATTGTTTCCCGCGTCGCAAGTTTTAAGCCTAAAATCGCCGATGCGTGCAAATTTTAAGGCTAGAATTGCCGCTGGCATCGCAAGTTTTAAGCTTAAATTCGCCCAGTGTCACAGAATTTAACATTACTTTCGCCACGCGCATAGTAGTTTTTAGCGTTAAATTGTCGCCGCCGCACAAACTTAATCGTTAATTCCACCGCCACGCGTCGCAAAAATTAACGCTAAAATAACTGACAGAGTCGCCAAAGTTAGCGCTAAAACCTGCCAATTGCATCGTAGAATTTAACATTAATTTCGTCGCGCGCGTTGCAAAATTTAACATTAAAATCAGCGATAGAGACTTGAGCAAAATTTCCAACACTTAGAAAAATTTTCAAATTTTCAAAAACAGTCAGAAAATTTTCTGAAATATTTTCCTTCTTTTTGATGTTTAGTGCTGGATAGGAGGCATACTTACCTCTGCAACTGTAATAGGTAGCCCATGAAGGCCTAATGCTGCAACCAGTAGCTCTGATACCACAATGTAATGTCCCCTCCCGCGAATCCAACTCCGGTAAGGGAACATGATGCCAATCTACGAGGCTTTCACAAAAATGAAGACCGCTCATTAGGTTCATAGCCATAAAATTAATGTGTGCGCATGCAAATCAAACATATATGCACAGTGGAATAAGAACATCCCCCACACCCATTTTTTTTTCATATGCCTTCAACATATCAATAATAAACATCAAATTAAAAAACTGCAGGAGTAAATGCATAGGCATAAAAACACTTATCTTCATTGTGCAATTGTCCCAAACAACTAGCTATGTTGCTACAACGTTCCACCCAACCATACGCCAATTGTGTTCATCAATTCTCTCAACACAACTGCCACCCCCGAGCTGGGCATGATTCTTACAAGGAAAAGGAAACATTCCAGCTCATTCACAGCCAAAGTAATAGAAACCCATCTCAACCCCAACCTTCTTTTACACACAGCAACTCCAACTGGGCATGGATAACCATTTTCAGCGATGGGATTTGCAAATACGATGGCCGTAGGTTTTCCCAAAAACGTGGGCACACCAAAAATGGATTGGGGGTGAGAAAATCGTCCACAGGGAACCAACCCAATTTCCCATGGGAATTTTGGGCATCTAAATGGCCAAAACGGCCCCAATGAAACCCCAAACCAAGCTCCCATACTCCCAGCTACTCTGCAACACAAAAATGCCCTGTTTCCAGCTAGAAAAATTAGGAGAAACCATAAAAACGTGGAGAGAAAATGCCTAGGTAGGCCAAAAATGTGAGAGAGCCAAAATTGCTTAATGGGTTATGGCTTGGGAGGCAAATTCATGGCTCTTTTCTTGCCAAGGAAGCCAAACACGTTTTTCCATGCAGGGTGGTTTCCCATACTCGAATTTTGGACAACCATACCTTTCATTCCCCAAGGCATTAACCACCTCAACCAACGTTTGGTTGAAAGGAATGATCGGGTACAAAAGTCAACATGGGTAGTTGAGTGTTTGATGGGTTCTCTCATTGACACTTGGCTTGGCTTGATTGGCTCAAGGGTTTGAATGTTTTCCCTCCCAATTCCTTGTAAAATCATGCCCCTATCTCTTGTTGCATTGCATAGCTAGTTGTGGGTATTTTATTAAAATGCATATTTACATGATATTCACAATTCCATTGTGCATGGCTAACATGTAAACCATATGCATCAATAAATCGATGGGGGGGCCTTGGCCTTGAGCTCCTCACCACGATTTTATAACAATATTACATTATTTATGATTTTAATTCCATGGGGTCAAACTGGGGACATTACACTGACATGGGTTTTAAAAGTTCAAACTAAAGGGGCTTCTACCTCATGCACAACATTTCCCATATAAGTTACACAAGAACGACGTGGGCATCAACTATGCTTGGCAAGTAGCTTATGCCTAAGACATTCATACATATACCAAGCTACACAATTTTTGTGATGAGTCTTCTTGAAAAAGAAATTGGGAAAACACATAATAGAAATGGAGGTTGACCCATATAAGAGGGAGCATTGTGAGTTTATACAATAGTAACTTTGTCCTAAATAGTTAATAAAATGGAATCTCTAAGAAGTTGCCAATGAAAGAAGCATTGCAATATTTTTTATTTTCCAAATAAAGCCACAAAAAAGATCCAATGTCACTTATATGTTTGATTTGTCACTTTATGTTGTCATTTAACTATGATTTGTACTCAAATGTATAAACTACTACAATTTCATGGTTTTCTAAGTTCAATTAAGTGAAGAGGCATATACCTCATCCACAACATTTCACACATAATATACATAAACACGCTTGTGCATCAACTATGCTAGGCAGGTAGCTTATGCCTTACACATTCATACATATACAGCTACACAATTTTTGTTTTTGTCATAACTCCTTTTGAAAGAAGAGATTGGACAACACAATCTAAATGAAGGTTGACTCATATAAGAAGGAGCACTCTCAGTTTATATAACAGTCAATTCTTAATGAAATGGAAGCAACTATAGATGCAAGATGCATTGCAATTTTTTTATTATGTGAATAAAGCCAAAAAAAACTCCCGCGGCCATTAATGTGTTTGTTTTGTCACTTTACATATGATTTTCGTTTATTCGTTAAATTAAGATGTGTAAATTCTGACAAAATCCAAATATCTCTAATACAGTAATGATTCTCAACGTAAGGAAAACTCCATTAAAAACAAAAGAAGCACGCTAACTGAAAAATAAAAAACAAAAAAGGTGGAACAAGAACAACTTTGTCTATTTGTCAAATCAATCTTTACCCTTCTTTGTTAAAACAACATCAAATCTTTACCCTTCTTTGTTAAAACAACAGCTAGGAGCATGCCCTGCTACCTAGAAGTGTTTTTATGCTTCAACCAATAATGATGCCAAATCCGAGTTTTGCTAAGAGTACGTGGGCATCTCTAAAGCTCTAACATGAATTCAAAGGTGCATGGATTGATCAATTTATTTTTGGGTAAGCTTAAAGTTCACACGGACACACAGACAATGACCTGATGAAGGGTTATAAAGAAGAAATCTGCCTCTTCACATGCACACTTAAAGCTAATTAATAGATTTGGTTCTAGAAGGCGGAGGTGCTCAGGTACCGAAGCCATCCCAAAATAATCATGACAAACAATAAGGACGTGTTGAGCCTGCGCCTGAATATTGCGAAACATGAATTAAAAAAACAGAGAAATCATGGCATGTGTATCAAAACCTGGTAATATTCCCGCTTCCAGGCTCAATATCTAGGCTAGTAGCTCCACCCAAATCTCTTCCCTTCAATGCAAGCAACAGGCGAAGATGTCAAAGTTCAAAATAAACTCGGATACGGTGCAAGGTAGCAGAAGTGCAAAACATTCTTGTAATCAGATGCACGAACAGGTTGCAAGGGAAAACTTCCTTTCCAAGTTTCAGTTGTTGCATAGTATTTAATGGTCATTCAATTTTGGAATGTGGACATTTATGTAGTCGCACCACTCGCATTCCCACCCACTAACCGTCTAAAAATTAAATTCGACCCATTGCTTCTGCATAAATCGCTCGCTGGGAGAAATGTTGAGTTCCGTAAGAAACTGTTTTTCTGGGTGTAGAATGAGAACAGCTGGTGGTTTCCGTTCAGTCCCCGTTTCTAGGTCGTTTTTTCTGGTATCACAGAAAAATCATGCGTAAAAGCTACAGTGAGGTTACAAGAAAAGACATTTCACTATTAAATCAAAATACTGAAAGCAGTGATCCATTGCTCCATTGCATCTCAAAGATTATATCTACCATACAATAATTTTACAGCAAAAACCTAAAATAAAGAAAATATTTGTGCTCAGAGAACACAACGAAATTGACTATTAGTGAGTCAAAGTTTAATTAATTGAAATGTGTTTGGATAAAATTTAGTCGGTAAACTATTCAATTAAAATGTGTTGAATGAATTTTTTTACAAAAATCATAATATAAATTTGAATCAATAACTTAAAGTTTAAAGTTAAATGACTGATTTTTTTAATAATAATATTTTTTTTAATAACAAAGTCTATTTATGATATTATACGATTAAAAACATGTTTTTATATTTAAAGATTATAAAATTTTAATTTATTAATTAGTATAGCTATTTAATTTTGGTTGGTGAATATTGAAAATTCACAAATTAAGTGTTATGAACAACAACATCAACAAGTTATTTAGTAGTAATGATTACTAGCAATAATATATTTGTCTTATCCTTGTGCAATCTACAAAAAACATAATTGATGTCACATACACTTGTTTTATCCTTGTGCAATAGACAAAAAAACATAATTGATGCCATTCTTATTTGATAAACAATTTAACATTGATTATGAAAGAAAAGAATATAAAAAAAAGGTAGCCAATGCATGGATAACTGGTAGCTAAGGGTTGGCGAGTCATCCCTGTTACTTTTGGAATTAAACTACTATGGTAAGCAAGCAACGATGAGGGTTTTCTGCAGAAATGGGTTGAAAACATGGGCGAATGAGGCGATTCTTTAAGCAACCATGACTTGGAGTCAAGATGGTTCTTCGGAACCATCCCAGTACCAACCAAGTATAAAAAAGTGGGGACTCATATATTGCGTACGATTGTTGTTTTTGAAGCGCTTTTATTTGTTTTTTATTGTTTTCAGACTATTTGTGCAGAAGCTTGGTTTTTTTATCTATTTCCTATCTTTTCAGTATTTTGGTCGGTACTTGCTATCTTTGGCTTTCCCAACAGTTTAGAATTGTCATCTTATTGCTGGGTGGTGAGTATTGGTGACGATTTTGATACTTTAGCACTGTCTGCCGGAGACTCCACCTATTCTTTCTATTCAAACATACTTGGATTATTTTTGTCTAAGGGTGACGTCAGGCGCCTAGTACCCTTGTACTAGTGTTTATGATCTGCATATTGTGAATCTACTGTTTTGGATAGGTGTCTATCCTTTCCTTTTCTTATGGGTCAACATCAAAATGACTTGGGTATTGGTACTCCCATTGCCGGTCGGAGTAACTCGCATCCTCTCATTGACACGGTTAAGGGAGGGTTTCATACTTCTGGGGATGTGGATTCCCGTTCTCTGTTTACAAACCCTAACGCTGGTAGTGGATGGATGGGTCATTACAAAGGGGTGAAAGTGAGGAAGAGGCGGCAGAATAAAACCCTAAATGTTCGTGAAGGTCTGGATCAATTCTCTATCCCTGTGGACACTAATTTGGAGTGCATTGAAATGTTATCGTCTCGTGTTGTTGTTGGTAGGCTGGAATACACGGCAGGTGACCAGAAAGATTTAGTGGAGTGGGTTCGCAAACAATGGATGCCTATTGTTGGGGACATGCCGAGGGTTTTACAACTTATCAATGGATGGCTAATGTTTATTTTCTCAAAACCTAAGCATGCAGGATTCATCTTAAAACGCTTCTGGTGTTTTAAAGATGGTTCTCTGTGCCTGAAAAAATGGCATATGGCTTTTGACCCTATGAGGGATGTCCAAGTATCCGTCACCTCTGGTTACTTATTCCTGGTCTACCAATTGAATTATGGACTGAGAACATTTTGATAGGGATTGCAAACACTGTTTGGAAGTTTGTGCGGTTGGACAAATGCTCTCTATATGGATTTGACAGACGGTCTACTAAGGTGATGGTGGCTTTTGAGATGGCTCGGGAACTTCCGGCAGAGGTTGAACTTGAATGGGGGTCCAAGATTTGGCGACAACGCCTTGATTATTTCAAAGTTCCATTTAGGTGCTTCAAATACCAACAAACTGGACATATTAGGGCTCGGTGTCTGGAACTACAATGCTCAGGTGCTCCCGTCAATCCAATAACTCTTGCAAATACTTCTGAAATTATGGTCAAATCCTTCGATGTTGGGGTGTAGCCGGAGGTTCCTAGTAAGTCAAAATTCCCTGTGATCCCAAATTATCCTGAGTTTTCTAGTGATGAAATGAAGGTGATTATTGATGCCGATATTACTCATTCTAGAAAGATTGCTTCGGGCGATATAGTTCTGAATTTTGAATGCCCGGAGGCTTCTCCTATGCCCCGTGGGACTACCCATTCTGAGAAGTCAAGGGCATGTCGGGACCTCTTTGGGGAGGGGTCCACAGTGTCGAGGGATACAATGCCCTTAATTCCTATCCCGAAACTGGATTTGTCGATTAATTCTGTGGAGGATTTGGGTTTTGTCGATGTTAGTACTGGTGAGTCTTCTGAGGGGAGAGTCTTGACGAACCAGTTAGTCTCAAGATTGGATACTCCACTCTCAGAAGATGTGACACTTTTGGGGAATGCTGGTTTTGATACCTTAGATGGGGAGGGTTCTATTATGCCTCTGCCCATTTTTTCCAAAAATCTGTCAACAAACCCCCTTGTACAATCTGTGAACTCTGCTAGATTCAGGAATGTTACCCTGAGAAAAGCCCGAAGGAAAGGAAGGAAACCGGTTGTTACGGGTGGGGATGAGATTCAGGGGCATATACCCATTTCTGAAAGAATTGATTTGTCGGAGGGTGATTTAGGAAGTTTTGATCTTTTGGGGGGCCTTAGAGCATTATCCCCTCGGGTTAGGGCTCCTTAATGTCAATTTGTTCTTTGAATGTCAGGGGTTTGGGAAGGGTTGTGCGAGTTAGGGCGCTTACAAACCTAATCTCTACTGCTCGCCCTAGTATTTTACTGTTGCAGGAAACTATGTGTGAAGCTGAGGTGGCAATTGCCAAAATTGATGGGATTTTAGGGGGTTGGGAAGTCTCAGCTGCCAGTTCGAATGGCCTGTCAGGTGGTTTGCTGGTGGCATGGGATCCCTGATATTTCTCCTTTTTGGTTTACAGAACTGCATGGGGTATTCTTTTGGTGGGATCATGCAAGGCTGGTGATCTCCCCATCTCTATTTTGAATTGTTATGCTCCATACAAGAATCGTGAACGATTATGGAATGGTCTGCAACATTCTGGCCTCTTGGATAGGGAAAATGTGATTGTGGCTGGTGAACTAAATTTTACAAGGCTGGCTCAGGAAGTTTGGGGCACAAATGCAAAGGTTGATGATCTGGCAAACTATTTCTCTGATTTTTTAATCCATAACGATCTCATTGATCTATGTATAGGTGTTTATTCTCCAACCTGGTTTAATGGCAGAAAGGGAAATGAGAGCATTTATAAAAGACTTGATAAGTTTCTGGTAAAAGCCTCTCTCTTGGAGTCATGTGGCCGATACCGTTCATGGGTCGGCAAAATCAAAATTTCAGACCATTGGCCGATTTACCTGTAGTTGGACGAGGATGTTCTCTTGCGAAATTATCCTTTTAAATTTGATAGCTCCTGGCTTTCTTGTGACGCCTTCAATAAGATTTTTAAGGAGGTATGGCCGAATTCAATTACAGATGTGGATTATAATCCTGTGGATTTATTATGTTTGAAGTTAAAGGATCTTAAGGGAAAGTTACAAGGTGGATCCATGAGAAAAAAGAACAGGACAGGAAACAGTTAATGAATGTTGAGGCTTAGTTGCAGCTTGTTTACTCATTTTTGTTGGAAGCTCCTTTAGACAGTCACAGATTTGAAATTCTAAAACACTTGGAAACCGAGAAAGAAAAATTATACTTAAGGGAGGAGAATGAATGGCAGTTGAAAAGCCATGCTTTATGGGTTCAATCTGGTGATAAGAACACGAGATTCTTCCATTCTCATGCATCTATCAGGCGAAATAGTAACACCATCTGGAAAATTTCCGGTCAGGAGGGAAATGAGGTCTCTGGTGAATTGGAGCTACAAGCACTGGCAAAAAAACATTTCGGCTGTATCTACTCGGATGATAATGAATGTGATTTGCTATCACAACTTCAGGTTGCTAGAATATATCCTAAGTTTTTTGATGATAATGAGGCTGCAGATTTATGCAGGGAGGTAACATTGGAAGAAGTAGAAAGCACCCTAAAAAAATTTGCAAGGGAAAAGAGCCTCGGCCCCGATGGCTGGTCCGTGGAGATTTTTTTGCATTTTTTGACATCATGGGGAATGACATCCTGAAGATGGTTGAATATACTCAGACACAAGGATACATCTCAGGTGCTTTGAACTCTACATTCCTTACTCTCATTCCAAAAATAAATGATCCAAAGTATTTTGGAGACTTCAGGCCCATTGCATTAAGCAATCTTGCATATAAAGTGGTATCTAAGATTATTGTTGGTTGCTTGAAACCTATTTTTTCTAGATTTATATCTCCTGAGTAGTTTGGGTTCCTTCAGGACAAGCAAATACATGATGCAGTTGGTATTACACAGCAGCTACTTCATACTGTAAAGTGCAAGAAGCGGAAAGCCATTTTGCTCAAAATGGATTTAGAGAAGGCATATGATAGAGTGAGTTGGGATTTCCTTAGAATTGTCCTCATTCAAATAGGGGTTCTAGCTCTTGCAATTAGATGGATCATGGCATGTGTTAACACTATGAATATTGTTGTTCTGGTCAATGGAGCCCCTACTTCGTTCTTTAGCTGCTCCAGAGGCATTCAGCAAGGTTGCTCAATGTCGCCCTTACTGTTTCTGTTGGTTATTGATGGACTTAGTAGACTGATTATGAAAGCAAAGTTGGAGGGACAGATTAAAGGGCTGCAAATATCAAATGATTTATTCATTACACATGCTTTGTTCATTGATGATGTACTAATTGATTGTTCAAATTCCGTGGATGAATGGAGGGTGTATAATGGCATCATAAATCTATTTTGTAAAGCATCTGGCATGAAAGTAAGTTTACATAAGTCTTCCCTATTTGAAAATCTTGTTGGACCAGACAAGGTGAGGAGTATTCAATCCTTCATGCCATACGGTTGCTATAAGTTGGTTGACGGATTTACATATCTTGGCTTCCATCTTAAGCCAAATGGCTACCTCATTAAAGATTGGCTTTGGCTGATAAGAAAGTTTGAGTCTCGTATTTCTCACTGGACATTCCGCCTTTTATCAATTGGAGGGAAGTTAACACTGCTCAAATCAGTTCTTATTGGAACATCGGTTTATTGGTTTTCTCTCTCACCTGTGCCATGTTCTGTTCTCAATTCATTGAGAAGAATTATGTTTAATTTCTTATGGACCAGGGGTTTGAAGAAAAAAGGTTTCTCATTGATTGGGTGGGAGAAGATATCTCTTCCCTTTACCTCGGGTGGTTGGGGGATAAAGGACTTATCCATCTTCAGTGCTGCTCTTCGTTTGAAGAGTCTTTGGCAGGTTTTATTTGGCAACTCTCTCTAGTCGAGAGTCATACACCATAAGTATATAAAAACTAAGGTATCCCACTAGCTCAGGTCACCAAGGAAAGTTGTGAGAGGGGTTTCACCTGTATGGAATGGCTTCATGAAGGTTTATTGTTGGCTGGCGAATGAGTTATGTTGGAAAGTGGGTAATGGACAGGAAGTGGCAGTGGGTGTTGACCCCGTTATGGGTTTGAAGGGTGAGTACCAATTCTCCCATGAGCTGCTAAGGCTATTGAAAAATGCTGGAATATATACCATGAATTCTATTGTTACTAGTAATGTACAGAATTATTGGCTTTCTGCAGCAGATCTACATCTTCCAAGGAATTATGCTGCTGAATGGGAAAATTATGTGCTAGCATTAAATATGGCTGGTATCCGCATTAGTACTAAGGAAGATTTGGTGGTATGGTGTGGTAATGAAGCTACTGGTAAGGTTACTACCTGCACTGCATATAACTATATTATTAAGAGGCGGTGTATTTTTCCTAACCATTGGTGGTATAAGGCAATATGGTATTGGCATTTGCCATTAAAACTTAAATGTTTTTTTTTGTATGTGCTTATAGATAGACTCAAAACTTGGGACAACCTTGCAATGTTAGGTTGGGTTGGACCAAATCTATGTATTTTATGCAAAAACAATGCTGAATCCTCATGCCACTTGTTTTTGGAGTGTTCATACACTAAAAGGTTGTGGGAAAAGATAAATTTGCATTTCGGTATCTCTGTTATGTGGGAAGGCAGTAACATTGAGGTCGGTATAAAATTATGGATGAAGAATTGTAGGCCACATTCCACTCTTCCAGTTTTTACATGCTGGGCTATTTGGTGTGTTCAAAATAAAGTGATATTTGAGAACCAAGCCCCTTCGCTGGATTATACATTTAATGTCTTTTTATGTCAGTACCTCTTATATCAAAATTTGGAATCAGTTCCTGTTAAGAGGGACTTTGGATATTTTCAGCCAACATATAGTGACCCTGCCTTATTCTTTGATGGGGTTGCTAATATGGGAAATTGTGGTGTTGGGGGGGTTATATTTCTCAGCTCGGAGCATTTCTACAATCTTCGTCTGAAATGTGGAAGAGGGACAAACATGAAGGCTGAGTTATTAGCGCTTTGGTGTGTCATCCGAGTGGCAAATATCTTTGGGCTGGCCAAAGTTAAAATATTTGGTGACTCAAGAGTCACTATCAAATGGGCAAGGGGAGAATATGAACTGAAGGAATTAGAACTAGATTATTGGTGCAACAGAATCAGTTTTCAGCGATTTTACTCTGGAACATATCTACAGGGAATTCAATTCAGAGGCAGATCAGCTTTCCAAGCTAGCACTAGATGGGGAGGAGGGATTTCTACAGTGGGAGGAGTATTGTGAAAACTGCTTGATCGACTCTGGCAATATGTTTTTTTGTACTAGATAGACTATAGGAGCGCCAATTTTGGTCTTCTTGATTTTGTGTTATTTTGGAGTTGATCTTGATAATAGTTGAAAAATCTGATCATGAACATTTAGAAGTTCGCTTTTTGAGTATCTTTGACATCATGTACTATTTGATTCAGTTATATGAATATCAATAGTATGTTTTTTTAGTGGAAAAAAAAACTAGTAGTTAAGCGCATAGACAACAACCAATGATAATAACTACACTTGAAGAACAAGTAACATATTTAATTTGTTCATGACAGCACTTAACTTGTGGCTTACCGGTATTCGCTAACCACAAGTTACATGACTATAATAGTTAATGTGTTAAGGATAACCTACCTGTATAGAGCAAGTAACATATTTAATTTGCTCATAACAACACTTGACTTATAACCTATCAATATTCATGAGCCGCAAGTTAAATGGCCGTCGTAGTTAATGTTTAATGGCCGTGTTAGTTAACGTGTTAAGGATGACCTACCGGCCTTCTCTGTTAGAATCTTATCCAACATGCCAGTTTTTGAAAAGATGCCCAAATCGAGTGGCCAGATGGAATCCGCCTGCCCACTATGGGCTTGCCCTAACAAATATACCTTTGCTCGCATTTCATCACATTGTTTTGAGCCATGGGTTCCAATCCTGAACCTTCACCCAGCTTGCTGCATGCTCTAGTTTTTCCGTTGCCATTACAGGGTCATATAAATCCCATGATGCACTTGACAGAAAAGCTTGCTTCTGCAGGTCTTACAGTCACCTTCGTCACAACACATCACACCCATTCTCAAATCACCAAAGCTCATTTCAGCAAGTCTAGGATCGATCCCATTCATCTGGGAGCCTGCAATCTCGGTCTTGATATTCGCTCTGCTCGAATCTCCGATGGATTGCCTTTCAATTTCGATCGATCAGGCAGGTTCTTGGATCATATGCGCGCTGTGGAAAACATGGGAGAGGAGTTGGAACAGCTTATTCACAGTCTCAACAAGGCAGGCCCCCCCATCTCGTGCGTCATAGCCGATACCATACTCTACTGGTCACTTGATGTGACCAAGAAATTCGGCATTCCTTGGATCTCGTTTTGGACACAATCCACTACTGTTTATTCAATCTATCATCATGCTCATCTGCTGGAGGCTCACAACTATGAAGGAGCTTGTACCGGTAAGCTCTCTGCATATTAATACAAATATATTTTTTGGGAGTTGTCTGAAGATCATAGGATTCTGATTGTTTCAGACATCTGGATCATAATTTTTCCTCAAAAACTTCGTTTCTAGTTCGTTTCAAGATTGTCTTATATATACGAACTAGATTTTGGGCGTAAATAGTTCATAGTTAACCAAGATTGTGAAAAAATGAGGAAAACAAATGCAATAGTAGTTTTGTTTCTTTTTCTATCTTTTTACTAGTTAACATTCTCTTGCAGGGAAAAATTTGATTGATTATATTCCGGGAGTTCCGACGCTACACCCGAGAGATCTTCCTTGTGTGTTCCGGGAGAAAGATTTCGATTCAGAGTACGCCCTTCATATGGTGCTCAAGTCGCTTGAGTCAAGTCGCCGGGCAGACTGGATTTTCTCTAATACGTTTGACCATCTTGAAAGCGCGGAGATAAATTTAGAACCGCCAGTTTTGCAAGTCGGTCCGCTGCTTCCATTGGGTTGTTTCAAAGATGAAAATCCCGATTACGACAGGAGAATCGGAACAAGCATTTGGACAGAATATGAATGCTCGGCGTGGCTTGAGACAAAGCCCAAAGATTCGGTTATATATGTTTCGTTTGGGAGCATGATTCATTTATCTAAAGCTGAGCTGGAAGAAATAGCGATGGGTCTCAAGGACAGCGGGCAGCCCTTTTTATGGGTTCTTCGTCCCGACATAGTAGCTGACTGCGCGGCCTTAACGGATAGGTTCCTCGACGAGATGGGAATTGGGCTGCAGGGTCTAGTTGTTCCGTGGTGTAATCAGCTGCAAGTGTTGGCCCATCGCTCCGTGGGTGGATTTCTTACACACTGTGGATGGAACTCAATGCTTGAAAGCATAGCTCTTGGAGTTCCCATGCTGGGATTTCCTGTTTGGTCTGAACAATACACTAACTGCGTTCTCATGGCTGATGTGTGGAAGATTGGATTCAGCTTGAGGGGAGGCTGTCAGGCTGGAGACAGTAACAATCTGATCGTCAGGGAAGACATATCTAAGGCCGTAAGAAAATTGTTCACTGCCGAAGGAAAGGAGATGAAGAAAAATGTGAAGGCGCTAAGCGACAGTGCGAGCACTGCAATACTGGAAGGAGGATCTTCCCATAAGAATATTGAGAATTTTGTAAAAGGTTTGAAGGCAAGGACAACTTGTATCAACATGTAGTAAGTAATAGTGATGGAGAATTATTGTTCTCTCCATTTGAGTCGAGATGTTTCATAGATAACCCACATGTGTTCGATTCCTACAAGATCCAGAGACTAATCATGTTTCCCGAAAATAAAAAATTATATGGTTGAACAATGCAAAACGTTTTTATATATGTTATTCGTACATGCAAAGTCTCTATATCGACTTAAAAGGAATAGTGGAGTGGACGAGTAACTTTTGGCAAGTATTTGCCGTTTTAAAGAGTTTACAGCATTCATATTGCAGTTTGCTCTTGAAAGCCATTTAATGTTTCATCATTACTGTTATGATAGCCTACAATAATGTATGAAGTGTTTAATTTTTAAGGACATTTTTTTATGGTGTAAATTATACTGTGCAATTCATTAAAACAGTATAATTAATTTAGTTTAGGGTGTGGGTGTAAAGTTTTATTGTTGTTACATATATAATAAAAAAAACAAGTAACAAGAGCAGCATAGCTGCAACGTCCATGACATGACAATAGCAAAGTGGTATTTTCCTGTACTCGATAACTGCCGGAAGAGATGGGGAAACAAAGAAAGCATGGATCGAAAGCTCGGCTGCAATTTAGAAAATACACATTCAAAAACTTTGGAGAAGTTGTTTAATGAATAGGAAGATGGAACTGGGCAGCACTGTTGTGGCCAGAAAGCCAGTCGGCCTCTGTATTCATAAGGTAAGAACCCCATCGGTGACAGAGGAGGTAACAAAGAAAGATCTAAACTAGGTAGTTGGCAGATATCCCTTTTAACAGTCGAGACAGGCGGGCCTATGTTCTCCTTGCCATTTGAAGCTGACTGCCAGTCCCATCACTTAATGTTCTTTCTACTAATATATACATAATCATGCAATGGATTTTTTTTTGTCCCACCAGTGGCTCTAAATGGTTTTCTTTTTGCCCCACCAGTGGCTCTAAACTGTTGTATGCATAAATTGTCCAATGGTTTTTTGTTTTTCCTGTCCTACTACTGGCTCTAAAAAAATTTCTTGTCCTCCTACTGTCTATAAAATGTTAAAATACATTTCAGAAATTGCTGTACTTGCCCCAGAGCTGATGGCCACCCGAGTGTGACCCGACTTCCAGATATCTAAGGAAATAGAGACGGATAGCTTGGCGTTCAATTTCGAGAATGATACGATAATCTGCTTTGAACGGATAAATAGTTGTGCTTGGAATACGTGGATATAGAAAACCTAGCGTTTGATCTGTACCATTCATTTCGCACTGTTTCTGGTGAAATTAATGGAATCGGGCGACCTCAAGATTGTTTGAAATATTACATTTTTGTTGTTCAACAGTTTGTGATAAATATCTGAGATTGGGTTTTAATTTAGAATTACAATTTGTGATAGATGAGATTCTTGGTTGGGATGATTTCAGGAATTCCCAATTTGTAATAAAATTGTAGGGCAGAATGGTCACCCCTTTATCCACCTTGCATACCCACGTTGCATACCCATGCTGTTTGATCTGTAGCGAAAGCTTTACTGCAACAATCTTTTTTGAACAGAGAAATAGTTTTTGTATATCGTCAACGGTTGCGAAAGAGAAGCGATGAAGCCATTACGGTATATGTCTGTTCCCAGCAAAGGAGATCATAATGTCTCCACTTACAGAAGAAGAATATACAACATGGGAAAATCTCCTTGCTGCAGCCCATAAGAAGGGCGGCTCAACCGTCGGGCCTGGACCCTGAGGAGGATAAGATTTTGTCCGAATACATTGGAATTCACAGTGATGGTGTATGGGCAAATCTCCCCCAAAACTGGTAAATCTCTAATAGTCATATATATCAATATTGCAGAGGTACATGTGATTTGGGTGGTTAAATAAGCCTGGAGATTTTGTTTCGCACGTCTGAAGTGGCATGGAAGAAGTTGAAGGTTACGTTGGCTGAACTATCTTCGCCTTAATATTAAAGGGGTATCGGGTTTGGACCTGAAAAGCTGGGCTTTTTGGTTGTTTCTTATACCGGGATATTAAATACAGGGAAACATTTTAAAAAAAAGCTGACAATCTGACAGACATTAATTGATACTGATATTATTAGAGGAGAGGAGACATGTAAATTGAAATTCACACTTCAAATGCCATGGGAAGTTTCAACTTATCATAATTAAAATATAGAAATTCATCAACATAAATCTGTGAAAAATATATTTTTTGAATTTAGTGCAAGTAAACTAATATATATAAAATGAAAACATTATGTAATGAACATAATAAGCTATACGAAATATTTTGTAAGACCTTTCTCAAAAACTAATAAACGCTTTTGAATATATAAATTCATTTAACAACCTTAAACACTTTAAGTGTATCTTTATTAAACAATTTTAACACTAATTTTCTTAGAATTTAAAAAATTCTTTAGTCAAAATTCTACCAAAAATTTTGGTAAGCTTTTAGACTACTCATTAGAATTCATTGAAATGTTTTGTTTATTTCTATTTTTTTTTTCTAAAATTTTTTATATTTAAAAAATTCAAAAAATAATTTAAATAAATAATGTAATTAAAAATTATAATTATTTTATAAATCTTAAATGTAATATAGAAAAAAAGGTATTTGATTGATTGGTAAAATTCAAATTTCTACTTGTTTAAATTGTATTTTTGAATCCATAAATAGATTCAACACGGTCAAATACCCCATGGCACCCAAATTATGCAATTTTCATAGCTAATATATGTGATTCTAATATTTTTTAAGGATTTCCAATCCTAATACTTAGACTAAAATATACTCGAAAAAAGCTGAAAACTTAGAATATTTAGACTACACCCATAATTTGTGGTTGGAACATCCATAGGCCAGAAGTTAAGTGCTACCATATTTAAACTACACCCTTAATTTGTGGTACTGATGCATTCAAGCATCAACCATTAGTTATTTTTTTTTCTTTTTTCTCTCTCACACATTCTTCCAGTTATTTTCCATGAATGGTTGGTTATCCATTCATCATCTACGAGTTATACATGCATCCGCTACCACAAGTAGTTTTTTTTTTTTTTTAAATAATTGTTTATTTTGAATTTTGAATGGCTACCATAAAATCAATCTGGAAAGTACACCATCATTGTACAATCCTAGAAAAACATAGGTCTCATCGTTGTACAATCCTAGAAAAACATATGCCTTAATCTACCCCAAATTCTAAAATAAAAATGTCTATCAACATAAATACCATTAATTTATAACTACCAAAACCCATGACCCATTTCAAGTAAAAGTGAAAAGTAAAACTAACATTTAAACAACTCCATCGTAGAACTATGGTAAAAACTAGTATAGATCCATCTTAAAAGATGATCTACTAAGAGGGATCAAATCTCTCAAGGCACAAACCCCTTTTTAGAGTGCAAATGTTGAGAAATAGTTTAATTGATTTAATTTGTGTAGTTTTATATATATGCCATTGTAAATATAAATGGTTTAAATCTAATTTGAGTGGACATGTTATTTTTTATAATATTTTATTATTTTTAAAAAAGACATGTGTCGCCACGGAAGGAGTTCCTACTCGGCTGTAGAAATTCTACGCCTCTTCGACACAATAAATTACCTTAAGAAGATTGAGCTTATGCTTAGTGTTTTTCTCAGTGCAGATTGAGTAGGGTTTCGGTGGAGATTTTTCTTAGTTTTCTGCAGGATTGGGTTGAAGATGATGGTTGAAGAGGCATTTTCTTAGCAACAACAACTTGGAGTCAAGTTGATTCGTTTGAATCAACCTAGTACCAGCCAAGTATAAAAAAAGTGGAAACTTTTGGTGTTCGTTGTTGCTTTTGAATCGTTCTATTTAGCTTGTTGTTTTAGTACTTTTTTGTGGGAGCTAGGTTTTTCGGTCTTTTTCGCTTTCTCCTTGTTTTGGTGTGTCAGATATGGCTGCTTTTTGGGTGGGCTCCAGGTGGTTTTTGAGGTGTGGCTTTCTTCGGTTTTGGACATTTCGGATTTAGGGTTACTATTTTTACTGTGTTCTAGTTTGTGCCTGCGGGGTCCCATTTGTCCGTTTCTTGATTGGGGGTAGGTGTTTGTACCTCATTGCTTTGTACTGGCCTGTGTCAGGGCACACATATCTTTGTTGTGTTTGTTTTTAACAGTTGGTGCCAGTTAGGATAGGGTTTCTATGAGGCAACATACTTTGGATTTGAGTTTTGATACCCCACTTGTCAGTTCGGGTGTACATATGCCTTTCGTTGAGATGGAGAGGAGCGTGTCTGCTACATTTGAGTCTGTCGACAACCATATCTTGATCCATAACCCTAATCCTGACTTTGGTTGGCCCAGTCATTTCAGGGGTTCTAAAGCTAGGAAACGCGGACAAGTTAAAGCACTGAAGGTGCATGATGGGTTGGATCGTTTCCATATTCCACAAGAGACTAACTTGGAACCACGGGGGCTTCACTCAATAAACCACTATCATAGCATCTTCGTTCATGACATATGAAACAATACCCCTAATTTCATTAAATATTGGAAAACACCTTCCAAAATCGTTTTTTTTAACCCCCTCCTAATATGCCTTCCCGATTTTAAAAAACCCCTATTTTCACTAGATATTGTATGTATCAATTTTTTCATTAACATTTTTCATACCCCTTTATATTTCTACCTAGTATATTGATATGATACCCCTCTTATAACCCCACATGCATTCTACAATGCACCTTGCTTCTTTCAATGTATATTGTGGATGCACATTACTTCACCCACAATGCAATTACTTAACCACATATCATTATGATTTGCAACATCTAATTGTCTAATGAAAAGATAGGAGATCAGTTCTTGTATGTCACTAGAGCCAATGCACATGGTACAACATTTAGATTGCATGTTGCAGTTCCCCAATCACTGACTAAGCCTATTGTGGGATAGGTATCCAAGCCCCTAGGGCTTGTAAAAAACTCTAGCAGGCTAACTAAACCTCCCAAGGCCCGTAATAGGCACGAGTGGTTGGGTATTCAATCCCCCAAGGCCTATCGAGGGCCTATAACAAGCCCTGCAGGCTTAGAGCCTCCTAAGGCTATTGGTAACAACTGGCTAAGTGTTATTAGTAACAATTGGTTGTCAATGACCACTATCTATCGACTATGATCGACTGGAAACCCACTTCACCATGAAACCACTAGCCTCAAGCATGCCTCAAGACATGATTTCCCTACATACTGGTAAGATCGAGCCTTGCCTCAACCCGATTTCTCATCCGACCGTGATCCCGCCATCTCCATTTGGAGGATATATTTTAGCGCATCCATATAAAAAGGACCCCAAAGTATTTATGTATTGTTACATTAAAAAAAAAATACCCTTTGCCCCTTAATATATAAGAAATATAATTTTTAGGTTTTCATGAATATTTAATACCGCAATATGAATGAACGTGATATTATATTCCCTTCTAGTGAAGCCCCCTTGCTTGGAATGTATAGAGATGTTGGCTTCCAGAGCTATTGTCAGTAGATTAGAGTTCACAGTGGGTGACCAGAAGGACTTGGTCGAATGGTTCAGGAAACATTGGATGCCAATCGTGGGTGATTTTCTGAGGGTTATGCAACTAATGAATGGCTGGCTCATGTTTATATTTTCAAAACTAGAGCATGTAGGTATTATTCTGAAGCGATTCTGGTGTTTCAAGGAGGGTTCCATCTATCTTAAACGGTGGCATCTGGCATTTGACCCATTAAGGGAAAAACAAAGTTTTAGGCATTTGTGGTTGTTAATTCTTGGGTTACCGATTGAATTGTGGACGGAGAATATATTGATGGGCATTGCTAATACTGTTGGGCGTTTTGTGCGGTTCGATAATTGTTCTCTTTTTGGATATGACCGTAGATTTTCTAAAGTTATGGTTGAGTTTTAAATGGCTCGGGGGCTGCCGGCTGAGGTTGAATTAATGTGGGGCACTTGATTTTGGAGGCAGCGTCTTGAATATTTTAAAGTTCCATTTCGGTGTTATTCATGCCAACGAACTGGCCATATTCCAGCTCACTATTCAGAGCTCCAGGTACCTGCGCAACCGGAACTTACTCCTGCACCTATGGATTCTTTGAATGCTTATCTAAAGGACTAGTCGATGGGTTCAAAAGTGTAGGTTTTGAACACGGGTAAGTCCTCGCCGCATTCTATTTCCCCCTTTCCTGACCTTTCTAAAGCTAAATTAGATGTTATTATGGATGTTGAGGCTATTCTGGATAAGAGAATCACATATGGGTATGTTGTCTTGAAACTTGATACACCAGTGGTGAAAGAGTCCATTAATCGGCATGAGACTCTTTCTATAAAACCGCTGGCTTGTCGGGACTTGTTTGGAGAGAGTCTTGTGTTGGTTTTGGGTATTTATATTTCTAATACCCTTCCTGTTGAGGGTCGGACTAGGGGCTCTTTGGATGGGGAGTATGTCGAGAGGGATTTGATTGTTTAGCAGGATACCGCAGTGGGTTCATTTATTCCTGAGGATTATGAGATATTGGGGGATGTGGGTTATAAAAATTGTGGTAATTCTAAATTACTTACTCCATTACTGATATTTTCAAAAAATCCCTCTTCAAACCCTTTGGTCTCGTCGGTAAATTCATTGAGATTCCAAAATGTTACTATTAGAAAAGCCAGGAAGATAGGTAGAAAAGTGGAGGATTCTGGAGATAGGCATGGGTATAAACC
>BSBM01000893.1:7527500-7595000 GCA_027924585.1 Larix kaempferi
TCACCTGAAGGAAACCAAACCCAGATAAAGATAAATCCTTTCCCTTTGAAGTATCGTGACCATTTCATCATCATGTTAAAGCCCTTTCCGTCCGGTACAAGGATCATCCACTCATGTAATTGTATTTGGGGTGAGCACGTAATATTTCTATTAGTGTTCAATCGTTCCTAAAGTTATACTTGAACCAGATTTCGATAAAGCCCGCTTGGTCCCAAAAGCACCTGGAAGAAAATTTAGAAACTACAACAATACGAACTCATTCGATGGGATCATGTTACAACTTTGCAGGGCTAAAATGACTGTTTGTTGTAGTGGAAACAGACTCAGTAGTCTAAATTTGCATAACACTGGAATAAGTTCATCATTTAGACATTTTTTCAAATTCAAGTTAGATTGTTGAAATTACATTATGAAGTTGCTTCGATGCTAATAAATCTTCTGTTAAGTTGCCGAAAAGAAAAGCATTTATGAACAAATCCCATATATATGTTGGCTTTCTTGGTTGGAAGTTAGAATGTTGAAAAATTCTCTATCCAGTATAGAGCTTGAGCAATCCTAAGCTTGTGGATAGGAGAACTCAAGATCAACAATGTGGACAGAGGGTCGTTAGCATAATTCGTCATTGTTTTGTCTTTTTTGGCAAGGTATTATTTTGGTAGTCAATTTTTTAGCCTAAAACATGCTTGAATGGATGTTAAACATAGCATCATCAAAACTAAAACCCTCAAAGTCTCCAGTTTATACAACCTCACCAAATAAATTAACCATTATAAAAAGAAAAAAAGAAAAGCGGTGTTCAATAAAGGGTTGAAACATTGTAAGTTATCTCACTCCAGTGAATATAGTTGTAAAAGATAATCAGTTAGGATTTTTAAATTGTCTATCTATGTACAAATTACTAAAGTGCCCCTTCTGTGTACAAATTGGTAAAGGCCCATCAGTGAAGAAATTATAGCCTCATTTCTCATTTTTGTATGTAGCCAAAGTGGACACCTTGCCAGTTACCTTTCAAAACTCAGTATCGTTGCAGGGGATTCATGTGTCAATCCACCAAGGAGAGAAGCATACGAAAATAGGAACTCAGTTCGATAGTTCACAGAGGAAAAAACAGAGACTGAGCAGAGGAAGGGGCTCGATGGGTGTCAAGAGAAGTTTGAAGGTGGCGTCCATGCCATGCATTCAATGCTGGAAACTTGTCAATCCTCGAGATGCTGAAGGAACAGAGCTGGGAGTCCTCCTTTCCGGCTAACGGGAGTGGACAAATCCAACCTCCTTTTCGGCTAATGGGAACAGAAAAATCCAACGATATTTGGCCGTGGGTCAGAAAGACGATTTGGCTCAGAAATCGGTGACGGTCGCTGGCTTCCCGGTCCAAATTGTCTGTAGACAACTCCAAGGACAAATCAAGCATAAATAACACTTGCCGTATTTTTCTACCATGTATCAAAAAACTGATAGATAAATATATTCAATTAGTAGGTGCATGGTCGCGATTTCAACTTGAAGTCTGTTTCAATTAGTCGTCATGTGCCCGCTAGTTTTCCACCTGGACGTCTGTGTCGATGCAACCTTACGAGAGACCATGCATGTGTTACATTTGGCGTTTAGACCTACCATTGCCAATTCACCCAATAACTAGTAGAGCCATTGTGTTTATACTTCAATTATCTATTACCTTATTTAATTAAACGGGTTGTTTGTCACTACCTTTTATCCATGCATGAGATACGAGTTATCCATGCATCAAGAGAGACTATTCATGTGCTACATTTGGCCTTTAGACTTACCATTGTCAATTTGTCCAATAACTAGCATAGCCACTCTGTTTGCACCAAGACTCAGTGCTCTACAACCCAGTATGGGGGAGATGTTGTAACGTTTGTTCCTAACAAAATAATTAAAAAAATTCATGTTGGCTCATAAAATAAAAAAAATTATGGAAAGTATTTAAAAAAATCCATGTTGGCTCATAAAATAAAATATTATGAAAAGTAATTAAAAAATCGATGTTCCTTTATAAAATAAAAACTTAAAACTTAAACCCGAATCTATCAATCAAGAGAGATCAAATTTCTTGAGTTTAAATTTAAAAAAAGAAATACACAAGAAATTGGATCCCTCTCGGTGCTTGATAGACACTGATTTAAGATGGATCTATGCTGGTTATGCCTCAATTACCTATTATCTTGTTTAATTAAATGGGTTGTTTGTCACTCCTTCTTATCCATGCATGAGCTACGAGTTATCCATGTAGCAACTACTAGTTATTCTTTACATTTCTTTATTTTTTATAATAATTTGTTTATTTTGAATTTATCAATCCGGAGAGTACACTTGTGGGATCCTTCTTCAATCTAGGAAAAGCATAAATGGTAGTCCACTCCAAATTCTAAGATATAAACACATATCGATGTAAAAAGAAAAAAAAAAGCATTTCAACCCTTGATAGGCATACATGCAACGTGTTAAAGAAGTTTAGTCCATTGGTTGTAGCTTCGGTGGTTGGGAAGAAGTTTAGTCCATTGGTTGTAGCTTCGGTGGTTGGGAGGAAAGATTGTTGCCCTCCCCACCCAAATTCAATTCTTGTAAGTGACATGATGCTCTTGTTGAGCCCATTGTATTTCAAGCTTTCCTTGATTATGATTGAAAAATTTATGGTCAGATTGTCAGCTTTTTTTTGGGGGGAAATGTTTCCCTATTTAATATCGCTTAGTATAAGTAATAAGACACAACCAAAACTCCCGGCTGTCCGCGCTTGTTTGGGCAAATGTTTCCCTTTTTTTGGGAAAGGTTTCCCTGTTTAATATCGCTTCAACTTATTTTGGGGAAATGTTTCCCTGTTTAATATCGCTTTAGCGTTTTTTTTGGAAATGTTTCCCTGTTTAATGTTTAATATAAGAGACAACTAAAACTAATCCGGCAATTTTGGGTCCAAAACGACGAAGACGAAGATAGTTCAGCCAACGTAACCTGCGAAATAAATCTCCAGGCTTAATTAGCCACCCAAATCACATGTAACTCTGCAATATTGATATATTATTATTAGAGATTTGCCCATACACCATCCCCATGAATTCCAATGTATTCGGACAAAATCTTATGAGCCGCCCTTCTTATGAGCTGCAGCAAGGAGATTTTCCCATGTTGTATATTCTTCTTCTGTAAGTCGAGAGTTTATGATCTCCTTTGCTGGGAACAGACAGACACCGTAATGGCTTCATCGCTTCTCTTTCGCAGTACCGTTACCACATGAATTAGTTTCTCTGTTCAAAAAAGATTGTTGCAGTAAAGCTTTCGCTACAGATCACACAGCATGGGTATGCAACGTGGATAAAGGGGTGACCATTCTGCCTTACAATTTTATTACAAATTGGGAATTCCTGAAATCATCCCAACCAAGAATCTCATCTATCACAAATTGTAATTCTAAATTAAAACCCAATCTCAGATATTTATCACAAACTGTTGAACAACAAAAATGTAATATTTCAAACAATCTTGAGGTCGCCGGATTCCAATAATTTCACCAGAAACAGTGCGAAATGAATGGTACAGATCACAAATATTTATCCGTTCAAAGCAGATTATCGTATCATTCTCGAAATTGAACGCCAAGCTACCCGTCGCTATTTCCTTAGATATCTGGAAGCCATGTGGCCATCAGCTCTGGGGCAAGTACAGCAATTTCTGAAATGTATTTTAACATTTTATAGAGAGTAGGAGGACAAGAAAACTTTTTAGAGCCGGAGTAGGACATGAAAAACAAAAAACATTAGACAATTTATGCATATAACAGTTTAGTCCCACTGGTGGGACAAAAAAAAAAACATTTCATGGCTTATGCAGATACTAGTAGAAAGAACATTGAGTGATGGGACTGACAGTCAGCTTCAAATGGCAAGGAGAACATCGGCCTGCCTGTCTCAACTGTTAAAAGGGGTATCTGCCAAGATGGGGTTCTTACCTTATGAATACAGAGGCCGACTGGCTTTCTCGCCACAACAGTGCTGCCCAGTTCCATCTTCCTATTCATTGCAGCCTAGTTTGAATGTGTATTTTCTAAATTGCAGCTGAGGTTTCGATCAATGCTTTCTTTGTTTCCCATCCCTTCCGGCAGTTATCGAGTACCGGATGCTATCACTTTGATATTGTCATGATGTCATGGACGTTGCAGCTATGCTGCTCTTGTTACTTGTTATTATATATGTAACATCAACAATAAAAACTTTACACTCATACCCTAAACTAAATTAAGTATGCTGTTTTTATGAATTGCACAGTATAATTTACACCATAAGAAAAATGTCCTTAAAAATTAAACACTTCATACATTATTGTAGGCTATCATAACAGTAATGATGAAACATTAAATGGCTTTCAAGAGCAAACTGCAATATGAATGCTGTAACAATCCCATTCTTTAAAACGGCAAATACTTGCCAACAGTTACTGGTCCACTCCACTATTCCTTTTAAGTACTCGAATAGAGACTTTGCATGTACGAATAACATATATAAAAACGTTTTGCATTGTTCAACCATATAATTTTTTTTATTTTCGGGAAACATGATTAGTCTCTGGATCTTTGTAGGAATCGAACACATGTGGGTTATCTATGAAACATTTACATTGTTCTCCTCGACTCAAATGGAGAGAACAATAATGCTCCATCACTATTACTTACTGTTACTACATGTTGCCTTCAAACCTTTTACAAAATTATCAATATTCTTATGGGAAGATCCTCCTTCCATTATTGCAGTGCTCGCACTGTCTCTTAACGCCTTCACATTTTTCTTCATCTCCTTTCCTTCGGAAGAGAACAATTTTCTTACAGCCTTAGATATGTCTTCCCTGACGATCAGATTGATACTGTCTCCAGCCTGACTGCCTCCCTTCAAGCTTAATCCAATCTTCCACACATCAGCCATGAGAACGCAGTTAGTGTATTGTTCGGACCAAACAGGAAATCCCAGCATGGGAACTCCAAGAGCTATGCTTTCAAGCATTGAGTTCCATCCACAGTGTGTAAGAAATCCACCAACGGAGCGATGGGACAACACTTGCAGCTGATTACACCACGGAACAACTAGACCCTACAGCCCAATTCCCATCTCGTGGAGAAACCCATCCGTTAAGGCCGCGCAGTCTGAAGAATCTACTATGTCGGGACGAAGAACCCATAGGAAGGGCTGTCCAGGCCCATCGCTATTTCTTCCAGCTCAGCTTTAGATAAATGAATCATGCTCCCAAACGAAACATATATAACCGAATCTTTGGGCTTTGTCTCAAGCCACGCCGAGCAGACATACTCTGTCCAAATGCTTGTTCTGATTCTCCTGTCGTAATGTAATCGGGATTTTCATCTTTGAAACGACCCAATGGAAGCAGCGGACCGACTTGCAAAACGGGCGTTTCTAACTTTATCTCCGCGCTTTCAAGATCGTCAAAAGTATTAGAGAAAATCCAGTCTGCCCGGCGACTTGACTGAAGCGACTGAGCACCATATGAAGGGCGTACTCTGAATCGAAATCTTTCTCTCGGAACAAACAAGGAAGATCTCTCGGGTGTAACGTCGGAACGCCCGGAATATAATCAATCAAATTCTTCCCTGCAGGGGAATGTTAACGAGTAAAAAGAAAGAAAAAGATACAAAACTACTAAAAATATATGATTTGCATTTTTTTTCCTCAGTTTTTCACAATTTACTTGGAATGGTTGGAATCCTAGATATAATATAAGGCGTTAGTTAATTGTGAAGTATTTTCGCCCAAAATTTAGTTCGTAGATATAAGACAATCTTGGTTAACTGTGAACTATTTTCGCCCAAAATCTAGTTCGTATATATAAGACAATCTTGAAAGGAACTAGAAACGAATTTTTTGAGGAAAAGTTATGATCTAGATGTCCGAAACAATCAGAATCCTATGATCTTCAGTATGCGGAGAACTTACCTGTACAAGCTCCTTCATAGTTGTGAGCCTCCAGCAGATGAGCATGACGATAGATTGAATAAACAGTAGTGGATTGTGTCCAAAACGAGATCCAAGGAATGCCAAATTTCTTGGTCACATCAAGTGACAAGTAGAGTATGGTATCGGCTATGACGCACGAGATGGGGCGTCCTGCCTTGTTGAGACTGTGAATAAGCTGTTCCAACTCCACTCCCATGTTTTCCACAGCGCGCATATGATCCAAAAACCTGCCTGATCCATCGAAATTGAAAGGCAATCCATCGGAGATTCGAGCAGAGCGAATATCAAGACCCAGATTGCAGGCTCCCAGATGAATGGGATTGTTTCTAGACTTGCTGAAATGAGCTTTGGTGATTTGAGAATGGGTGTGATGCATTGTGACGAAGGTGACTGTAAGACCTGCAGAAGCAAGCTTTTCTGTCAAGTACATCATGGGATTTATATGACCCTGTAATGGCAACGGAAAAACTAGAGCATGCAGCAAGCTGGGTGAAGGTTCAGGGTTGGAACCCATGCCTCAAAACAATGTGATGAAATGCGAGCAAAGGTATATTTGTTAGGGCAAGCCCGTAGTGGGCAGGCGGATTCCATCTGGCCACTCGATTTGGCCATCGTTTCAAAAACTGACATGTTGGATAAGATTCTAACAGAGACTTAGAGCCCAGGAAGGCCGGTAGGTCATCACCTTGACACATCTACGGCCATTTAATTTGTGGGTTGTGAATACTGATAGGCCACAAGTTAAGTGTGGCTATCAACTCATCTTTGACATATTAACGACCACTGCCATTTAACTTGTGGCTAGTGAATAGGCCACAAGTTAAGTGTGGCTATCAACTTACCACTGCCATTTAACTTGTGGCTAGTGAATAGGCCACAAGTTAAGTGCTGCCATGAACAAATTAAATATGTTAGGTGTTCTTTATGTGTAGTTATTATCACTGGTTGTTTATACCCTTAACTACCAGTTATCCATGCATCAATGCATCAGCTACCATGTATTTTTTATATTATTTTCTTTTATAATTGTTTATTTCCAAATACCAGTTATAAATTAAATATGTCAGGTGTTCTTCATGTGTAGTTATTATCACTGGTTGTCTATACCCTTAACTACCAGTTATCCATGCATCAATGCATCAGCTACCATGCATTTTTTATATTATTTTCTTTTATAATTGTTTATTTCGAATTTGGAGTCTTTCTCAACTTTATCACCATATCAATGTCAATGTCAATGTCAAGAATGCTACATCAATTATGTTTTTTTAGATTACCCAAGGATAAGACAAGTGTATGTGACATCAATAATGTATTTTTGTAGATTGCTCAAAGATAAGACAAGCACTATTAAATAACTTGTTGATGACACTTAAGTTTTTGTTCATAAAACTTAATTTCTGAATTCTCAATATTCCGTCACCAAAGTTAAATAGCTATACTCATTAATAAATTAAACTTTTATAATCTTTAAATATAAAAACATATTTTTAATCATATAATATCATAAATAAACTTTATTATTCAAAATATTATTAAAAAAGTCACTCATTTAACTTTAAACTTTAAGTTACTATCCTTGCCAAGGCTTTCGATGACAAGTCAAATATTTTTGAAACCAAATTTTTTCTCATCTTTTATAATGTTGTGTATAATTTTAGTATTTAACATAATATTCTCAAAAATAAAAATTAATTTTATAATTTTTAAAATTCAAATTTTTGATTTTTTTTATTGATTGAAGACAACTTCGATGAGACATATATCTCTCTAGGAATGATTTTTTTTTCTTAATTTAATTTTTTTTTTTTTTTTATATAACACAAATTCCTAAAAAAAGATGTTACCTCATTTAAATATTACTTGTATTGACCACCATGCTGCCATGCTCTTCACCAATGATGATAGTGGTCGCCCGCTTTGTGCGGCGAAGGAAGTGTGGAGGTTGTTGGTGGCGGAGGAGGGGCAGGATTTTCAAGCCAGCATTGGCGGGGATCCTGGTTAGATTTCGACAAAAGGATGTCCGTTTTCTGGAAAAAGTATGGAATGCATGTTCACTGCCAAGGACATGCAGAGCTTGACCTTGAAGGAAATGCTAAAGCCTCTCATGATTCCTTGATACCTGTTAGAAATTTGGTAAAAATCCCACCTCTAAAAAAATGAGGGTTTCAACACTAAATAAAGTCATTTTGTTGTTGTCTTCATTTTTTCTAACCGTTAGTATGAAACATAGGCGCTATTTAACGAGAAAAATGGCCCATGATGGGAATTTTGCTCGTCAAATTCCATCCCTGTTGCTACTACCTGTCCAACGCAGCCTCGTTCCTCTTCTCCTGTGTCAACGCACTTGATACCAACAACTTGACTCGTGAAGCAGAAGGAGATGGCCGGGAGTGTGGAATACATGACACAGAGAGCTCTGTTGTCACATACCCAAAATCTGAACATTTTATGTTCTAAGGAAAACATTATGTTATATGTTATTTTAAAGTTTTTATGATTATTGACCAAGTGGGGTTTAGGATGATTGTAATTAATTACTCTAATATTTTTATTATTAATAACTAAAATAGGAGACAAATATCCAAAGGACACTGTTGAAAAGAGTGTTCACTGACCCACTAGGAGGAATGGGAAAGGGTGGAGAGCAAACTGACCCTTGGCAGCATCATCATTCACTTCTAGATGTTGCAGGGGGAAACTTCCCTATTTTTATGGTCATGTTCCCTAAGAAAGTGGAACTGAGCAGGTGGCTCAATAACTAAGAAACTGACCAAAGACCTAGGCATGCTATATCACCCATCGAATTGAGCAGGAGGCTCATCAAAGTTTTCCTTGTGACTGTTTCTGAAAGATAAAAATAAGAGTGTATAAGAGATTCGAGGAGGGGAAGGTTAGGAAGTGAATGATAGAACTAAGTCTGCATTTCTGAACTAGTACTGCTTAATGTAGAGTTCAATTGTGCTAAAGGCTGAAGTGATACTGTTGAGTAAATTAAGTATTATTGTTGAGTTGTAGAGGAATTTATTCCATTCTCCACACATCATCTTCGTCCTGGTGGTTCAGTGAACAGGCTCGAGGGTCCTAAGGCAAGTGACTTGGATATTTTCAGGAGAAGGTTGGGTAGAATGGGCTCCTTTGGGTGTTTGTTTCCCTCTTCAGTTATCAGGTTCTTATTGTCTCATTGTTTTGTTTATACTGTATATATTTTTCTGAAAATGTTTAAATATATCATGAACTCCATATTTGTTTTAGTTAGCATAGAGGATAATTATCTAATATGCTTCTGTACTATGAATGGAAGAATAGATTAGAAATGTAGTGTGACATACCCATTACTTGAAACATTTTATGTTTGAGAGAAACATTATCTTAAATTTTATTGTAAAGTTTTATATTTGGCCAAGCGGCCAAGGATGATTGTAATTGCACAATATTATTATTTAATAAAATAAAATAGGAGACACTCACCCAAAGAGACTGTTGAAAGAGTGTTTACTGACCCACTAGGTGGAATGGAATCTGGGGTAGAAGGCAATGGACAAGTGGCAGCATCAGGAACTCAGTAACTAGTTGTTGTTATGGGACAACTCCCTTGAATTGTGGTCAAAGTTCCCTAAAATATGGGACTAGAGCTTGAGGCTCATTTATTTGGAAACTGAGCACTAAAAGACCTAGGAATCTTTTTAAGCCATTGAATTTGAGTGGGGGCTCACACTTTTTCTGACGAGAAAATTTACCTTGTGGTTTTGCTGTATGCACACAAGAGATTCGATGAGGGGAAGCTATGTTTTGAGTTGGTTTGTAAGTCTGTTTCACTTATGCTGAGTGCAGAGGTTTATTTTGAGGTGTACGCAAGTCTCCATTGATTGTTGGAAGTATAACCTGAGTGCCTTGCTTATACACAGAGTCTTCTACCTAGTGATTCAGTAAACATGATCATTGGTCCAAAGGAGCAAGTGATATTGGCTGCTTCTTCTGCAGAAGGTTGGGAGGAACAAGACTCTTTGGGTGTTTGTCCACCCTATCTACATTATCAGGTTCTACTTGTTATTTCATTCCTAGTAATTATAACTTATTGTTTTTTCTTGATTATTGTTTTCTGAATATTGTTAGTTATCACCAATCAGTCTGAAATAAATGATTTTTCTGAAATGTTTATCATCTCTGTATGTAGTTGGAGAAGTTTTATTATAATGATAGAATAAATTGCTTCCCTGCATTTTTCCACACACTGTTCTTATGTCGTACTCTAGTATAGGGAAGAGTTATTAAAGATAGATATGATCAATGATATGAAATAGATAGAAATGATTGAATGCTTTCCTTAGATAAACTCTATTATATTCCTATATTATATTCTGTTTACATTTCGGTAAAAATCTCTTATGTTTTAGACATAGAAAACCTAGAAATTATTCTTTTAAACAAACAATTTAACATCAGAATATTATACCAACCGAAGTAGAATTACTTAAACAAACCCATACTTCTGTACAAAACCCTAAGTATAGCTATAGGTTAACCTCCTCTTTTCAGAAGACAAATAGTTAATAACTCGTAATATTCTTTCGAATAAAATCCTATTATTACATCTTAGTTTTCTACTTTTAATAGTATCGAAACACATGTTATAGATTCTCATAAAATAGAGTGAAATTTACCACAAGGAAAGAAGATCGAAAATCATACATGTCTGTGCATACAAGTACATTAAACTTTTATTTTGAAAACTAAACATTAAAGATTCAAATCAATAGTGACTATTCTATCGGATGAATGTTTAGGCTTCAAACCATGTTATTTGTTGTTCATACAAATACTAAGTTAACATTCCATCCCTTGACCAAACAAAGGAGACATGTGAGACTAGGTCTCAGCATTTAAAGAGGTTTGACTACACAGTCTAAATTTATAACCTTTCGAGTTTCCTTTTTACAAAATGAGTTCACAATTCGAAACCTTAACATAAAAATTAAACTTATGCATTTAGTCTTGAAAGGGTTACAACCCAACGATTACGACTCCTGGCCTTTAAACAAACTTCAACATATTATAAACATTCAAGAACAGGCGTTTCCCTTATCATCTGTTTTATCAAGCATCAATTAAAATAACGCAAACTGCCAAGAGTATTGCTCTCTCAGGCTCGACTTTTATAAACAAATCTTATTTAAACATCTATAGAATACTTTTGCAAAACCTTAATTATGTCAAAGCATACGAAAAGAAGTAGGACAAGGCAGAGTTGAGGGTTCGACTCACATAAACTACCAAACTGTATAAACATAACCAAACCCTCATTACCACGAAGCCCTTCAATATTTGCATTTAAAAATATCAAAACACGATAGCAAACAGTTGAACTATTCAAACAAATCCTTTATAACCTTTTAAAAACACAACGATGAGCCCTGTTTCGGTTATCAAACAATCTTCATTTAATACTACCGAGAGATCTTTTCTCAGCTTAAAAACTTCAACCATTCATTACAAAAAAACCGATAGCATCATCTTGAAAACGTAGTATCTCGAAAATAAACAACACGAGGTATATAGAGTTCAAAACCCCAACTGTATCCTTTATACAAAAATCAAGTTTCATATACCATAAACAGTTACCATTTCATTTCATCGAAATGCCGAGGGTTAAACCCTTCAACAAACACTGTAAAGTTTTATAAATCAAAATGTTACATTGTAAAACTTTGTAGAGCCGACGCAACAGTAGGTTGAGGATTCAATCCTCCCTACACTAAACACATTCCATATGGATTACAACATTACAACGACAGTAAAATCCATAGCTAGACCACGAGACCGAAGATTCGGCTAAAACCAGACAAGGACCGACAGTTTTCCAAGTTGCACCTACAGGTAGTCACCGAGGCTTACCAGGTTTCAAGCTCATTTCCCACCTTGCTTCGAACATAGAAAGCCAAATCCGAAGATCACCTGCCATAAAAACTCATAGCATGGTTAAAATAAAGAACACGACGCTCAAATCTAAATACATGTAGCTACAACATTATTAACTTTCGTGAATAGCAAGAATGGAACTAACGACTTACATGTCAAAGAAAAATTTGCTTCTGAACCGAACAATCCTACATCCGACGAGAACCAGAGCTAAAAAAGCCACTAGAAAACTGAGCAAAGGAAGGACTCGACTCTTAGAGCTCACTGTGGAAAGTTTACAAGTCACAGGTCGAGGTATCGAACCCTGGATAGGTGCCTCCAAAACACTGCTGCAAACCCTAAGAACCCGCAGGCCTGTCGGCCTCTACAAAACCCCACTAGCTTAAAAAATGAATGCCCAGGCTTATTCTTAGTCGAAATAACTCCAAGTGAGTTAGGGTTGTCACTACTACCAAGAAAACCACGTGAAGACTGCGACGGTGGATTCCATTAAGCATTCCACTAAACACGCTTTATTGCACTTTAATTACCATAGCTACCACAATAAGTAGAACCTTCCATCGTAACCATCCATCAAGGTTAATGTTTCAGCCTCTATATGGACAAGCATTATAACCTTATTATGGTTTGGTTACATATTATATCAAAGGTCAAAACCTATCATTGTTCATTATCCAATAATTTGTATAGTAAGACGTGGAGCCCTTTTATCAAACTCTTGTACGTGGTATAAAGACCGTAGGCGGCACACATCAAAACTAATGCATAGCTAATGTTACAATGCTCTTAGGATTATAAACATCCAATGTATAAATTAATTCAATAGAGGGTAGTTGCATATAGTATATAGTTGGTAACTATCAGCACTTACAAAGTTTCCATAATAACACTATTACCTAGGTTTGTGCATATAGTGCAAAACATCAAAGGTAGGCTTAGGATTATATTGCTAGCATCTAAGCTTAGGTTATGTCCCTTTTATATATAATTGAATACAAGACATAAGTCCTAAGTAAAGGGTTAAATACCCACTAAATACCTAGCTTGAAAACAAAACTCTAATGCTTTCCACGATGACTTAATACAAGACAAATGTATTACTAATAAATACAAATTCTGAGACAACTAGAACTATATAAACAATATAGTATGCAGAATATAACTGAAGAATAAACTAGAATAGATCTCACCATGGAATACTTCAAGTTACTCTAATTCCTTTTTAATATTGAAGGCTAACTGAAGTTAAATAGGACCTCTTTATACATTTCAAAAACAATATCGCTCTTACTTGCGATCTGCGATAGAACTTCAAATGCTTTAGCTAAATAGCTAAGTAAGCCTCGGGGTGCCCATAGGACCCCTTCATCATCAATAAGAAAAATAAATAGTTAGCACATATAATGAAATCAGTATCAAGTTAAATCTATAATTTATCGACATCTATTTAAGTATCCATAACTGATATAGAATGCACGGTTGAGGCAAAAAACATCCAACAGTATCATAATATAGACACAAACACATTTCATGCGTTTTTGTAATACAACTTACACACATAATCAACGTATCATGTTAGTACCGTGTGTCATATAGTTAAACAAACAAACATTTATTATACTTCCGCATAGTAATTATAGCACTTAATGCTACTCTGAAAAATTTTAATTTTTTGTGAATTTTTGGGATGTTACATGTAGTATGATTGAATGAAATACTTCTCTGTATTTTTCCACACACAGTTAAGTGTCGTACTCTAGTACATAGAAGTTAAATTATAAGTAGATCAGAATGATTCGAATATTATAAATAGAAGCGGTTTATAAAGATCTGTATCAGTGAATCTAATCTATTTTAAATGTAGTAAAATAATACTTATTTATAAGATGGAACCTTTATTGAAAACCCTAGAAGTTGCTCTCCCAATCAAACATATGAAATAATTATTATATATAAGTAATAATCATTTGCATAAACCAGATGTTACTATATAAACAAATAGTAAGTAATCATCATCTCTACATCATTTATAAACAGGATAATTACTTTACAAGCAAATAGGTAAACATGTACATATCTAACAAATAAATTACAATCTCTAATATATAAACCAAAACAGAGTTCTTATCTCCTCTATCGAAACATTTATAAGAATAGAATTTGAACATATCTCTCAACATATTTATCAAAAACAAATGCATAAATAATATTCTCTTAAGGTTGTTCTCACGAAAACTTTTCATGAAATTTACATAGCTAAGGTTAATTTACAGTATCAAATAAAATACAGAGTATCGAAGTTTAGACATGCTACACATTATTCTTTAAAAAAAGAATATTTTATAAATAAAATAATTAGGTCTTAAATATATTCTGGAAACCTTAATAAGATACTTAATATCCAAACTCTGTTGAAAAAATTGTAATAATGCATGTATAGAATCAAATTCATTTTTGGTATATCTATTTTACCTATCAAACAAAAGTATAATAATCAACATACTATACAGAATTTTTATGTCTCTTTATGAACAACATATTGAGACCAAGAATTTTAGCTAGGGTTTAACCTGGTAACAATTCACAACTTCAACGAAGTGTTCAATCTACACAATATCCTTTAAACATTATTAATATATATCAAGGCTCCTTTGTAATACAACACACCTTAAAATAGAAGTCGAATAAGTTTCATCAAAGGCATTATGGCCTTGTATATTTACCGTTTCAAACAATTTACTTGGTTAAGGGTTCGAGCCTCATAAAGGAACTTGCCCAACCATATTCTATGTATAAAATAATTCAAAAAACGGACTCATATTTTGGAACCCTGTAAGAATTTAAATCAACAGCAAACAAAAACAAAACTTCCTAATATGAGTCTGCGAGTAGCAGAGTACTGCTTCTTATTTCTTTAAAATGCCAAATACATAAGCTCAGGAATACATATACTGTAATCACTCAAATAACACAATAAGATGCAGAGATATGGTGGAACTAGGTAATGCCCTAAACTCATTTCATATAATTTGTAATGCTTACAGTCGAGAATCAAAGTACATAATTTCCAAGCTCGAGCGTAAGCCTTTCATTCAACACATTTCCAATTCAAAATAAAAACCAAATCGTATTTGAGTTAGACACTATAGGGTTTTCGTGAGGACCAACATTATGCCGAGAACCCAAAACTTATACACATTAAGCTTGCAAGATTCAACCCTGAAGGATCAAGATTTGTACGTAAACAATTTAATAACAAACCACAAATTGTTTTCCATTTTCTAAAGTAATTTTCCAAACAAGAAATTACAAGTGTCGTAGCTCGAGGGTTTGATACCCTATGGTCACCTTACAAAACTGCCAAAAGGCATACTTTTTCCTCAAGCAAAACAACAAACCAAAACTAAACCATCTCTCGACAAAGTTTACACCGACTGACAACAATGCCATATTATCATCATCTTTCCACCTGACGGGCTATGGCATAGAATGTCCAAGAGAACCACCGAGGCTTAACAAGGCTTTTGTGTAGTATTACTATAGCAAGAAGCTCCTACATCCCTCGGAGGCAAGCTTCTTTAAGAATAAAACCTGTCACTCAACACCCACAAACCCAACAACGAGAAGTGTGGTTAGACAATGATACGTGAAAGCATTGAAAACTAAAGGACTAACACTGCAAAGTTTTTGAATAGCTTAACTCTGTGTTGTAACAGCTTTTCCAAGCCTCGAGACCACCTTCCGAAACCTTGGAAATGCTCGAAAGCTTCAAACCCTAAACAGTCTAAAGCTTGTCGACGTCCCCTACCACTACAATGCCGAATTAAGTTACAACAGTATGGTGGTCTTTCGAATGCACGGTTAGGGTTTAACCCAAAACCCAAGATCATCAAGTGGTCCATGCCACTGGGGTTTCCACTGTGCAATCCACCATGGTCGCATTAATTCACATTAAAGTCTAACCCGTCACGTTTTCCAGCGAAGATTTCCATTAAGTATTCATTCGTTGGACCTTTTTACATGGTGTAGTTATAATGTAAGGTTGTGCTATATCCATTACCATTCCTATGCATTTACAAAGTTATAATTGTGGTCATAGGATCATAACCCTACCACATATAATTAATAGGAGAACTATATAAAAATCGAGATGGATTATATGGTATTAACCATGATCATATTATATAGCCACCTAAACAATAATATATGGATAACATCGAAGTATGGAGTTGATAACTCTTTTTGAGTCATATAAAGTGAATACCTAGGACAAGCTTAAGCTAAAATATAATATATATATACTTTTAGAATATTAATATATATATATATATATATATATATATATGTCATTAAAATGAATAGACTCCTTTAAATGATGAATACAACTAGGGTAGGTCTTACGCTATATTTCAAGTAAATCTTCTACATGTATGCCTTTAATGTCGAAGTATAGGGTATTTACAACAAGCCAAATGACGTACAATAAATTAATCTTCAACTGGAGATATCATTCTCACCTGTGATATGTACAAAAGTAGTAAGAGCGTTAGCTATGCAATGGCTAAGTAAGCCTCGGGGTATCCATAAGACCCCTTCATCAAAGAAAATAAAAGGGTTAATAAGCATAAATTTTATATAAATCAAATTGTAAAATCATGAATAAATGACAATCCAAAATTACGACAAAAAGAAAGATGATGTATGTAATTTAAACAAAGGCAAGAGGCATTCATTTATAAGTTAAAAACCATCTAAGAAGTCAATACATAATTTCCGACATTACTTCCATAGACGTTTATGTCACTACAACATTTACAATAAATTACGACGATGCATAAATAAGTACAAGTCGACATCATAAATATGAATAAATAGCTTTAAATGAGACATCTGTCATGAATTATATTTTCCGCATAATAAATAAATAACACTTATGTTGTTCAGGAAAATTTTAAATTTTTGTGAAATTTGGGGATGTTACAATTGTAGTATTTCTCCATCAGATCGTGACGGGCTTCCAGTTTCATATCGCACCCCTTCTCCACATCCTCGCGCATTGGGCGCATCCGTTTGAGGGAGAGCAGGTTCTCTTCCATCTGCATTGACAACTCCTTCGACTTGTTGCTAGCGATGGAGAGGCAGTTCCTGGTTTCTTTGAGATACGTTGACAGTCAGATACATCCTACATCCACATTGATGGTCTCTGTAAAGAAGGTAAAAAGAAAGTAAGGTGCAGAAATTCATTGCACTTTTTGATGAAATGAATGCCAAAGAAATTAATCCCAATACCATGACTCATAAAATTGTCCTTCATGGTCTTTGCCATGCAAGGAAAATAGATGAGGCCAAACAAGCTTTTAGGTTTGATGAGAGAAAATAATTGTTCTCTAGACATTGTTTCATACAATGCCATGATCGATGGTTTGTGCAAAATCCAATAAGTGGATAAAGCTTTTGAGCTTTCTCATTCACTCGAGGAAATAAATATTTTCCTAGATGCATATACTTATATCAATCTCTGGCTGATCGTGATACCTCAGATTCGCATGATTTTTTTGGCATGGGTTGTTGTTCTTCTTTACACAAACAGAGGCATACCATCAATGAAGACTTATAGGATGAAGGCAATACTTCTTGTATCTTGTTTCTCATATAAAATGCATAAGCAAGTCATGTAATAGGAAAGAGTGGTGCCATGATCATGGAACAAATGATCGTATAGTTTGATTAAATGGAACTATCAGCCAAGTAGCGACAACATTTGATCTCATTCTCATCAAATTACTTGACAACCGTAAAGGATGACATTAGTTTGGATCTCAAAACAGATGAAGATAGATTTATTGTTCCAAATAATGTGTGTGGGTCCTTGACTGAGGGGAGGTCGAGTTCTTGATTTCCTTCGAAATAATAAACTTGTTAACACCCAAATCGTACCTCTTGGGTTGCGGGAGGAGGCAAGTCAGGGTAACCACTAACCAACTTTGGACTAATGCTACTGACCCAGCATAGTCGGAGAGGGATCTCTCTATAAATTAATGAAAGACTGGAAATATTCAAAGGCATCAATAGTGAACACACAGACCAGCCTCTCTTCACTCGAGAATATTCAATTAAACTATTAATAGAAGGTCATATTTCTGAAGAAACAAAATGTGTAGAAATTATTGGAGGGATAATCACAAGGAAAAAAAAAAATTGGGCGATGGAGTCAAGGTATTACACATAAATCAGATAACAATGCCATAGTGTGAACTACTCTAACAGAGGCAAGGTAGCCGCTCGTTTTTCGTTGTAAAGATATTTTCTGGTTGTAAAAGAAGAAAATAAGAACAGTCCATTGATATGAGCATCCAACAAAGATGAATTCAATATCAACTTTAGTAGAAATGTTTTGTGAACATCTGAGATAATAGCCGGAGCGAGTTTCCAAGAATTCCAAACTATTATACACTGATCTCAGACATGAAACAAAAAACATAATGTAAAAGCATAACAAGAAACACATGCACATAGGGAAAAATGAGAAAACTGACTACAAGTTAGAACAACACAAGAATATCTGCAAAACAGTCTACCATAGGCACTGCACATTAGATTAACATGAAAGTCCCAAAACTGGGCTCACCCCTTAGGCCTTAGCTGAATGATTTTCCAACCCTTAATTATTCTATTACAAAGCTTTTATAGGCTCTTGGCCTTGAATTAGTTCTTTGGAAACAAACAAAAATACACTGCCACATCGACAGCCCCAAATTTGGAATATTATAGACGTGTCAAGCACGAAATAGATTGATTAAGACAGGAAACAAAATATTATGAACAGGGTGCCACCTTACTGCAGAGTCTTCAAACAACCATGCGAATCAAAGAGGTCCTCTACTTTCAAAGAGCTGTTAGCACGTGATTCCCCCAGTAGGAGGAGGAGGTGCCACCTCTTCAGTAGGGAGCATGAGATCGTGAACGATCTCTATGTCTTGTTGGATGCCTCCTTTGTCTTCGGAAATTTCCTCTCCTTTCTGACACCAGAATATTTTGGACACTTGTTTCCCTTCTGCCCTCTGATCGTCACCACCGGAGCCGGATTCCTTGTGGTCAAATGCCATAGGAGACGAAGGAGCATGCTCTTCCTCCACCTCAGACCACGCCTGCTCTGGCATGAAAACCACCCCGGATTCCTGCCCATTCTCCATGGTCCAATCTCAATTGAAAGATGCTTTGAGTCCCCAGGTGTACTCTTCTCTTCATATACTGCTCTTGCACCATGGGAGAAGTAACCATATCCATAACGGCTGTGATGATGATAGCGGTTATGTGTGGCCATAATTTTTGTGATAACTTGATTGGACCCCCTAATTAAGAAGCAATGATGCCTCAGGTCTGAGCTGACTTGAAACACGTTCGGCAAAGACCTCCAGATAGATGGCGCAGCGGATGGTGATGCTAAGGTGGCCTCTGTCGCATTGATAAACCTACGTCACAACCCTTCGCCTCACCTTCTTTCCGCATGCCGAAAGACGTGGGTCACCTCATCTTCTCAGCCACTTAGGCCACCCATCAGTCCACACGAGTGACCTTCCTCTGACCTGTACCTTTATAACAATGGCTCTGGCTTCTTCCTCTTTGTCACCGGCAACGATCGTAATCTGCCCTGGGAGCTAACACCATTACCTGCAGCGGTAGAGCCTTGTAATGTCCCCATTCAAATAATTGCATAGTAAGACAATCCCATCAATCCTACTAGTTTCCTAGGTTGGATGGGCACATGTGGAATGGTAATAAGGAAGCTAATAAATGATGTTTAGACATTAGAAGGGTTCAAGTATGGGACCCACACTAGCTTGATTTTTCAAGGACACATGGCATCTCTCTCTTGCCAATTCGATTTTTTGAGAAGGTGAACACTCTTGGGTGAGTTGGTAAGTGATAACACATGGAATTGAGCATCTTAGGTCGAATTGGGATGGATTGGTAACCTCCATGGAAGATAAAGAGTCAAATTGGAAGTTTGTGGACACTTGGGCTAGATTCCCTAGCCCCTATGACACCAATGATGGAGCATCTATGAAAAATATGACAAATTGCAGACCTGACCTCTGAAATCTGGACATTATGACATTTCATCCCCAAAAATAGGCTCAAGGAAGGCGCTCATGGGATTTGGAGAAGCCAAAGAGACTCAAACTCGAATTTGGGAGAAGATGGAAGGTTGGAACTAGGAGACAAGTGGAAAATGGGGAATATTTCCTAAGTGGAAATATCTTGAAGCTATGGAGATGATTTCGATCCTTAGAAGGCTAATGTTGGTTATAAAATGAAGAAATCAATTATGATAATGGATTTTTGATGATTTGAGAAAAATTGCATTTGTGAAGAGAGAGCTAGTGGATGACTAATTTCTTTCCTTAGCCAATTTCGAGGGTGAAATATTCCCATCCAAGTTGGTGTTTAAAGAGGCCACTCAGGTCTTTCATGGAGCTTTAATGGATTTTTATTTGCAGGTATCAGCTACAGGGAAGCTCGTGGTTTTGTTTAGTGCAGCACCATCTCTCAGCCATTTCTAGTTTTGAAGGCATATTCATGCTCCTTGAGGGAGGGCGTTTTTGGTGAGCTATTGTGATTCTTAGGAGATCTTATATTGATGTATTTCTAATTGTAATAGAATTATATACTCTTTTCTTCACCTTCATAAAGTCTCAGGTCGAAATACCATGTGGTTGCATGTAAAAATGAAGATTAATGAGCAAACAATGTCCATCTCCCCACTACATTGATGCATGCCATTATAATGATGATGATTTCGAATAAAGGAATGTTTATCTGATATATTTGTTATTAATGGACTTCCATTTATGTGTATTACAAGTTTCATATTTAGTATTTGAGCATTTGAAGCCATTATACTCAGTTTATTTGCATTTGAAGAAGATTTGGTGCCATTTCCCCAAGGGTCGAATTAGTGGTTTTTGTTGTTGTTTGGGAGAGGGTTAGAACAGACATTATAACTAATGAATGATGCATTTGGGACCTTAATAACATCCCTGAAACATTCCCTACATATTTTCATAAATTCAAGTGGGTTTGGAGGCATTTGGGAAGCTCTTTTCAGTACTTACACCAGGGGGATTTGAACCCCAAATTACTAGTAAAATTGCATACTTGAACTAGAATATTAAGAGAGTTTGCAGAGGTATTTGGGTGGCCATATATCATCCTTGAACATCATATTTAATTTATAATATCAGTAATACACCTTCCCTGAAGATTTGGGACCATTTGGACCAAAATTGGGACCTAGGCATCAAAACTAGTCAAAGGTCGAAATTGGGGAAAAAGTGGAAAATTGGGCATTTTCTTAAAATTTTGAAAAAGGGACATTACAGCCCTCAAAATTTCCTCTATTCATTCCCCCATTTTTTGAAGCTGACCCTTTTAACATACTGACATTGTGGCGGCATCTGCGGGAAAAACCTGCTTCTGAATAGTTGACGAGGGGTTCCTCGAAAAATCCTCTGGTAACGAGACAACATATCTTTGATAGGGACGACAAATGGATAAATGCTAATGAAAGACCCCGTACAGATCTAAGCCCCTATCTCTTTCCTGCTTGTGGGTATAGAATGCTGACTCTCCAAACTAGGCATCTTTCAAACCCTAAGCTTCGGGCCCATTTAACCTTGACCTCCTCGAAAACCTGCCTTCGAACTGCCTCCTTGCCACAAACAGACTAAGATTTTCCCCATGACCCTTCCTGTCTTACTCAGACAACCTGAGAGGCCATGGGAAAGGCCTCGCCTATCATTTTCTACATCTCTCTCATGCCTGGAGGCTTCTGCCCCCGACAAGCCTCAGAAAAATTAAAAATGTCAACTTTACCCACCGACGAATATATATGTAAGCCCATTCACTTATCCCCCGAGCTTCTTTGTCAGTCGCCCATCAATCTAAGCCGTTGGTCCTTTACGTGTCGATCTCTACCATCCGATCCAACCCTCTTTTTAACCACTGATTTGACCCCCTTTCCGTCTCCATCGTTGGATCATTCCATGTGTCCCACTCTCCACCATCCGTATCTAAATGGTGTACCCTGACAGAGTGGGATTGCATGCCCCTAAGCTAGTTTTTGCTTTACCACTCATCCCCTCGCGACCGTTTTGGGTGGTGACATCTGGAAAATCGGTTTGTCTCCCGCTACCACCTTCCTACCTATATCGTGAGCATCATTTCAATGAGAGGATCACCGTTGATCATTGATCTTCCTGAGGCTGATCTATACTGTTTACCTTTGTCACATTGCACTTGCCATGGTGGGGCCCCTAACCTTGATCGTAGGATTTTACTCTGCTCCCCAAACCGTCCACGTGGCCAGAGATCCGCCTTTATGTTTTGGCGGTATCGCATGCTTATTGGAACAATACCTCTTACCGCCTATCCTCTTCGCGACGTCTCCCCCTGCTGCCACCTGTCTGGTGGTATTCACCATCGCGACCACCCTTATGACTATTTCCCGTCTGCTTCATCCTCCCGACTATCAACGGGGACCGTTGATCTCTCTTGGGCACCCATCCGACGGTGGAAACTAGCACGGTGGCTATTCCTTGTATTATTTCCCTCGGACTATAGATTTAGGCTCACTTTTGGTCCATTTGGTCACACTTTAATGCGTTTCTTCTCCATTTTTCCATTACCTATTTAACACCTCCTTTTCATTTTCCTTGTATCCTTTAACACCTGGTTAGGGAAACCAAGGGTAAACCTTGGTTTTTTCCAAGGATTTTAGGGCTATCCCTTGGCTTTCCCTCCATTTCTACACTGTGAAAAATAGGTGCTAACACAACTATTCCAATCTATGCATATAATAGTTCATAAATAAAGAATTAGCGACAAATTATCTCTTCGAACATGGTGGTGAATATGAATTTTTTCTCCATCGTATATTCTGTGACGTGTCTCAAGTCTTATTATATTGACAAAGTTGAAAAAGTATGGAAGATGTAAGATTTTGATGTGAATGTACAAGTGTACAATTATGTGATTGCGATCCATATCAAAACTATATTCTTAGAGGATTTACCAATCTTATGCTGAGAGGCACAGTATATATTCAGACAAGGTTGAACAAATACCCTCGCCTCTCTTAGAGGATTTACATGATGCACTTAAGAAAACAATACCCATTGTTACTAACATAGCCAATCAACATGTGGAATAGTTCATCATTAACATGACATATATATATAGCCATACCCAACTCTTTCAAGTGCCAATCCATATCACTAATACGACATTTACAAATAATCATGTAAGTTCTTTTTGCAACAACTGAATTAGCATTTCCCATATGGATATTCTATATTCAATTTTGAATGTTCAAATGAAATAACATATTCATTGTCATTAATAAATTAAAACATTATATTCCATTTACTGTCCATACATAGGGAGTCCATATAGTCCCATAACAATAGTCTTACTCAACAAATGAAAATGTTAAGCTAATTCACATTATAGTTTTAATTACTAAGTGTGCAAATATGGGGCATTACAATTAAGGCAAAAGTTGAAAAATTGCTTAGAGCCGGATTATCTACCCGATGGACATGACAGAATGGTTTTCAAACCTTGTTCCGGTTGATAAAAAGCAAGGTACCATCTGAGTTTGTACCGAATTTTGGGACTTGAATAAAGCTTGCTCGAAAGATAGCTATCCCACACCATTTATCGACCAGATCATAGATGCATGTGCGGGACACGAGATGTTTTCTTTCATGGATGGATTTTTGGGATATGATCAAATCCAAATCAAACCCAAAGATCAACACAAAACAGCTTTCATTTGCCTGTGGTGAACCTTTGCGTATTGAAAGATGCCGTTTGGCTTAAACAATGCTGGAGCTACATTCCAACGAGCTATGAATTTCGCTTTTCACGATATCAAACACATAGTTGAACCTTACTTGGATGACCTCCTGGTGCGATCTTGAAAGAGACCAGATCATCCAGCTCATTTGAGACTTGTGTTTGAAAGATGCAGAAAATATAAGATTCGTCTGAAGCCTTATAAGTGCATATTCTGCGTCGAATCGGGACGTTTACTAGGTTTTATTGTATCCAGTCATGGTATAACGGTCGACCCGCTAAAAGTTGAGGCGATTGTAAATCTGCCTCCTCCTCACACCTTGCGACAACTCCGAAGTCTGCAAGGCATGTCTAACTTCTTGCGACACTTTATCATAAACTATGCTAAGATCACGAAAGGTTTTATGAGACTAATTAAACAAGATACCTACTTCTTGTGGGATGAGTCTGCTCAAGCATCATTTGAGTCCTTGAAAAAGGCACTACTTTCATCCCCCTTGTTGAGCCCGCCAGACTATGCAAAATATTTTCTTTTATATCTGGCAGCGTCTCTTAATACAATTGGCATAGTACTAGTTCAGGAGGATGACACGCTCCAAGAGCATGTTGTTTACTATCTTTCTCATGCATTGATAGATCCTGAGGTTAAATATTAGCATGTTGAGAAGTTAGCACTTACTGCGGTCTATGCGGTACAGAGGCTTCGTCATTACATACTTTTACGAACAACTACTGTGATAGCAAAAGTCAATCATTTTTAGTATGTTCTCACTCGATGCATCATTGGTGGGAAGTACAATAAATGGATTGTAATCTTACAAGAGTTCGATTTGTTTTTTCAATTGGCCAAGTCAAAGAAATCACTAGTGTTCGCTGAGTTAATCTCAGAGTTTTTGAGTGACTTAGAGCATATCGAGGAAGAATCATCATTTCTGGATGAACATATCTTCTTTATTGCCTCCTCTGACCCATGGTACGGGGATATCTTAGTATATCTCCAGGCTTTGAGGTGTCCTAACACTTTTTATAGAGAAGAATGACGGAAAATAAAATGTCATGGGTGAATCCACGAATATCGTTCACCCTTTTTGGCGGATCGCATGGTGAAAATCGATTTTTTGGACCCTCGATCGAGGTATTTTAGAGCCCTCGATCGAGGTTTTAAATGCTCAATCGAGGGTTTAAAAATACCTCGATCGAGGGTTGTTTAAACCCTCGATCGAGCAAACCCTCAATCAAGGGTTTGGTTAGACCTCGATCGAGGGTTTGCTCGATTGAGGGTATGCAATAGGGAAAAAAAACAAAACAGGGCCTGGCTGGCCCTGTTTTTGTGCAGTGATTGACAGAGACGCAGACAGGGAGCTTGACCAAGATCACGAATGCCTCCTCACCGAAGCCACCTCACAACATGGATGCCCCCTCTCCATACGAACGCCGCCATGCCATCTATTCCACGAGGTAGGTAGAATTCCTCATTTTTTTTGTTATTTAAAAAAAAACTATATTTTGTATTTGTTGACTTTTTTTTTGCTTTTGATTAAATTTAGTTTTAGTTTGGTTTTCTAGAAATGGTTAGGATGTAGGCATTGAAACTAAACCAAGATTGAAACCGAAACCACCATTGAAACCAAATTATTTGAAAGAAAAACCATTTGATTTAACTAAAACAAAAACCCATTTAAAACCAAAACCATACGGAAACCACCATTGAAACCAAATTAATTGAAAAAAAAAACCATTTGATTTAACTAAAACAAAAACCCATTTCAAACCAAAATCATTTGAACTTTGAAAAATATTTAAGGTTTTATATATTTTGTAGCTATTTGCTTAAATTATTTTATTTATTTGTGTTTATATATCAATTGGTAGCATTTCACCGCATAAATGCTACTGGTTTTATTTTAAAATGTGTTTTTACATGCAGAAATGCTGCCCATTTTTTTTCAATCCGCCGAGAACGCCAAGAGGATTGAAAAAAAATCATATATTAATATTAATATTATAATATAAAAAATTAAAAAATGAATATTAATAATATATATAATCATATATTATTTATTAATTTTTACTTAATTTATTTAAAAATAATAATATTTAATATTAATAATATAATATAAAAAAATAAAAAATGAATATGAAAATTGATATAATCATATATTATTAATCATAACCATAACCAACTTGTCAAATTTTCCTAAATAGGATCCCCTCTTAGGCCATGAAAAATATGTCCACAATGTGAGCATCAATGAAGATATGTCCTCGGAACAATGTTGAAAATTAGAAAGGGTTTTCGGAAATTCCATGGTCGGCATCTTGGTTATCGTTGACGTTTCGAATCCTAAGCTGGATTCATCTTCAGGACTGAATATGTGAAGGAGAGTTGCTGGCTATGCGTATAAATAATAAGATGTCTGGTCTTTTCTCATTCTAACCCTTCATATTCTTGGATTTCAAAAGAAAACCTCCAAAACCCTAACGGATGAAAATATTATTATTAACCCATGATTTAAAAGAAAATAAAAACCTCCAACAAAATTGGCTAAAAGTAGATAATAATCCAATCAAACAAATCAATAAAGATTTATTTAAACTCTGGATTGATCATTAAAATCCTGCTTGCCAAATAATGTGGTGATAACATTATATTTTTAACAACGATCGTCTTCACCATAATAAAAATAAAGCATTAAAAAGATCATAATAATAATTATTAATAACATTATTAATAATTTTATAAACTAAACTAATCCAAGAAAGTTATATGAACCTCTTAATTGATAAACAGTATAATGATAAGGTGATAATAACATTAAAAACTAACAATCAAGGAAAAATTATAATTATTAAAATATTAATAATAAATTTTTATTAATTTTAATTTATCCAAGAAATTTGTTATTAACCTCTTAAATGATAAACATCAAAAGGAAGAGGTACTAACCATATGGTGAAAAGGTGACAAAAGCATTCATGGATATAATAAAAAATCAAGCAAGATATTATTAATAATTTCATGAGTGAAAATTTATTAAGGTAATTGAGGCACTTTCATTATCAATGAAGACAGGACGGACGCAAGGTTAGAGAAATTGATGAGAACAAAAGGTTTGCAGAACATACTTGGTTCCGAAAACCCTTTCTAACTCTGCAAACCACGGAAACCTGAAATGTTGAAAATTTTAATGCTTTCTATTATGATCCATTTGATGAATTATCATACCATCCCATAAGGCATATAAATACTAGCCTTAGTAGACAAAATTGTTCCATGGTAAGCAAGATCATTCAAGCACCAAGAGGGGGAAAACATAGGGCTATGAGTGACGAGGGATTGATTCATTTATCTGAGTACTACGAGGGTAGAACCTAGGATATCGTTGAAGAAATATTGATAGATATTAGTTCATGTCTTAGTTCCACAATCATTCTACATTACAAAATTTAGTCTATTTTATTATAATGCATGTGATTTTATATATGAATGAGTTAACAAAGTATTATAAACTAGATTAAAATTATACGTAACAAATAACGTATTACAAAAATATAACAACTATTATAATACCTATATAAGATGAGTAATATATATAATATAATACATACATGAAATAAAATAGAATGAATATGAAATTGACTAGGTTAATATAAAATATATGTTTAAAAAGGTAACAGATTAAATTAATCTTGCATATTAGATTATAGGCATGTGAATCACTTGGCCGCAAGTTTGATATTAATTAAGAATTACATATATTAATAGAGTTAAATAAAGGGAATGGAAAACTATACCATCCAAATACTTTTGGGCACATCACCACATGGGATGCCTTCTACCGGGTCATAAAACATAATTTTTATCCTCCATCATATCTCTCCAATATCATGTCACATTGCTTGCAACTTCACCAAGCCTTGGGCTAGATAGTTCAACAATATATTAAGGTCTTCACCAAGATACAACTGCAACTACAAATCCAAGACTCCGAAGGGGTACTACCAATTAAATTCAAATTTGGTTTGATATTTTTTTTTTGTAATGAAGTAGTATGCTTTAGAGAAATAAACTAGATCAATCTTGTATATGTGCTCAAGTAGTAGAACATAAATTTGTTAAACATCCCTATCTCTTTCCTAACCACAAACCTCATCCCAACCCTAGCCCTATCCAAACCTCACACTCCTCATCCTCTTATGCCATGTCTCATCCTACTAAAAATTCCTAACTACCTCAACAACCTACTCCTACACATATCGTTGTCCTAGGGACTTCCACCTCTTGTCACACCCCCCTCCACTCTCTCTAGTGTAACTATCACAAAATATACACAAACAAGACCTCTAAATGAAACCTTAAACCACCAAGCAGCCAAGGCTAGTCAGCTCATCTCTCAATCATGCTTCTTCCTCGTAACTACAAATATTATCCCTTTCCAAACCTAATGTTGTAGACACCTCTCTGCTGAATGACTAAACTTATTCACAACACTTTACGAATTACCTCTTCACTCACAATTGTCAAGTCAAGGATCGGCTTGCCACCATCATCCTAGACAATGGGAGCCAAAAGAATATTGAATCCAAAACCTTTTTAAAATGCATATCTTCTTATTCCTAGAACTAATCTATTGGTGTTGAAATCTAGATGTGGATCTTGATTTAGTGGAACATTGTTGCAAGTTGGTGTTAGTGATATGAAACCATGCAGTCTTCATTCATATTCGAACCTTTCGTACAATTCTATCCATGTGAATGATTTTGTTAAATTTGAGCATGGGAAGAAATCATGGATTACTGGCCATTGACGTATGACATTAACCAACGTGAGACAACTTTAAACAAATAATGAAAATGAGTGTCAAGGTACCTTAGTGCATTTTGACAGGTATGAAATGATATATTGAAATCGATTCCCCCGTAGAATATGATAGTCAAAATTAAAAAATTACAATGTTCTCCCTAAATCTGATCTAGGTATGTGATATTCTTGGTGAGTTTGTCTATGGTGAATTTATGAGTTAACCCCACCAAAATTATTCTATACCTGTCTCTTAGATCTTAAATATGGTTTTTAAACAACTTGTTCCCCTATCAAGAGATCAATGTTCTCCCATCAAAAGATCATGCACTCATGAATTGCAAACGGATTTAATTTTTCAGAAAACCCCGATAGTAGAATTACAAGTTGATATAAAGACTTGTATCCATATTTTTCTTTTCTAATCTTCCAAATCACAACTAGACATAGGAAGAGAGCATACTCATGAATATGGTGACTCTCTATATTTTGAAATCTAGAACTTTAAAATCATAGTAGAAAAAAATTCACCTCGTATGCAAACCTCAGACTTTTAGCTCCTTCATAATTTTTCCTTCCAATGGTTAGTGGATGGGGTGGTTCTTAATGCACCAAATGAAATTGAAATAATTAAAAACTACTCTACCATTTATATTCAAATGAAATAAATCTATAGAAAACACACCCTACTTAGAAAATTCCAATGCAAAACTAATCATGTATTTGTATGCCTTCATGATACTAAGACCATGTTGTCACCAAGTTATCTATTGACATGATTTAGATTTGTACTTTCCATGAATCAAACCAAAATAAATAAATAAATAAATATACTAGCATTCTTCAGATCTTGCATGATAGCATACTCACAATAGTGAAAGCATAAGTTCTTACCTCCCATCTTACCATAAGAATTGAAATTGAATTGGGAATTGAAATGTGAAATTTGAAATTGAAATGAGAAAATTTGAAATTGAAATGTGAAATTTGGAATAGAATTTGAAAGAAAATTAGAATTAGAAATTGAAATGTGATGTAGATATTCCTGAAGAGAGAGATTCGTTGCTTCATGCTCCATGAAGCACGAGAGAATCTGACGTCACCCAACAAGGCGGCCATTAGCAGCACTCTCGTTCATCGAGGAGTGGTGCCAAGATGGGGTCGATTGCCACTGGTGGCGGCAGCAGGGGAGGTAGTGTGTCAGTTCATCCCGACGACATACATGTGGATCCCTAGGCAGAGGATTTGCAACAAGACATGAGTGCATCGGGTGCATATTTTTTGTTAGCATATTTCTAGTAAATTTTTAGTATATAATGCATTGAATTTTAGTTCCATGTTATAATATATATTTTTAGTAACATTTGTGTTTTGGTTTGGATCGGAGGTGCCCCGTCAGGGGGGTCGTACGACGATGATGCTGCATGGATCACTCTCGAGGATATCACTTCCCAGCAAGAGTGGGTGACCTCATGTATCCGTAGATTTAGGGAGGATTCTCCCACACAGAGATCTTTGTGTTTTATTTCTTAATTTTCAAGATTTTATGTTGTAGATCTTAACTTCAAATGAATTTCAAATTGTACAGGGAAACAGAAAAGAGGTAGATCTTGATTATGGACATGAGGATCGTGAAGGTCCTGACGATCCAGGTTCAGAGACACATGTGAGTTTTAATTTATGTTCCAATTCGTGTTATTTAGTCACATTTAGTAATTGATTTTTGTACTTTTTGTTTCAATATTTTACGGATAGATTTTAAATTATGGTAAATTTATTTTTAATTTTTAATAAATATAACTTATTACATGTAATGGCATATTACACAGGCATCGCAACAGGCAGGTGTCAATGCTGCAATGGATTTCACACATGGTTGGGATGTAGCTCGAGTACATGGTCCTGATGAAGGGCCATCTACTCGTAATCCTACCGAGATCTCAGATATCACCATTGACATGATAGGTATGGAGGAATTCCTTGAGGGTTTAGAGTCTCAGAGACAACAATGGGCTGCTGCACATGAGGGCAGTCAGAGGGACAATCATAGGCCTCATGGGGGTGGTGGCCGATGAGTTGATGATCTATACATTTCCATGTTTTGGATATTTTCATATTTTATATATTTTCATGTGTTTGGATGATCTATGTATACGTTTTCATGTTTTGGATATGGATTTCTATCGTTTATACATGGACTTTCATCATATATGGACTTTTATCATGTGTATTTTGTATCTGATTTTAAATCGATTTTTTTTTATATTAGATCTGGATATAATTATTACAGTTACAAATTTATGGTTTGTCGTTTCAAATGCAAATTTAATGTGTAGTTACAATTTAGTTCAATTTAAAATGCAAATTTTGACTACATTACAGAACATCTTCCAAAGTTTAGAATTGAATACATACATTACGTTTTAAGATTGAAATTACAATTCCAATTCAATTACAATGTACAATTTCAAATGTAATGTGTAATTTCAATTCCAAAACAATTACAATTTAAAAGCTCGTTTTCAACTACATTACAATTGCATAAATGAAATCAAAATGTAAAATTACAATACATTTGAAATTAAAAATTGAAATTGCAATTACATTATGTTGTCTACACATTACAATTCAACTACAATTTACACATTCCAATTCAGTTACAATTTAAAATTAAAATCTCAAATTTAATGTGTAATTTCAATTGAAAATTCAATGTTTTGTTCCAATTTACAAGTTCAATTTCAATTACATTACAATTGCATTTGAAATAAAAAATTTAAATTAGAATACATTTGCCACTTTGTGGCTCTTGTTATTAAATGGAATGAGGAGAGGCAAAAACAATTGGTCCGAACGTTGATATATTCTTGATAAAAAAACTAATTGATTATTGTTGAATGAAACATTTTTTCAATACATTGGTATTCGATACATTTTTTTAAGGTGTTGAATTTTATGAGGTGAATAGCTTCATGGGGACATGTCTAGTATAGTAAGATACATTTTTGATGGGCGTGTTTACCATGTCAAATCTCATTTAATTTGTAATAACCATCCAATAAGTTATCCATGTAGATATATGAGCTAGTTATTTATATGTGAGATAGATATATAGATTCTCATACTTCCACCATCTACAATATAATCTATTTTTTCATCTTCTTGTCTTTCTCGAGTGATGTGTATGAATATGTTTGTTTAGTTGTTTTTCTCATTTGCAGGGAAGGTAATATTGGTTTTATTGATAGTTGTAATTACATATGAGTTGACATTATTTATATCCAACTAGATGAACAAGCAAGGTAGTTTTTGAAAAGAAACTTGATACTTACAAAATTGGAAAATAAAAAATGACCTCATAAATTAAGCAAATATAAATATACTACTAAACTCTATAGAGGTGTATATACTCTACCCCTATGGATTTGAACCTATGAATTCATAGAAAGAAACACATGTTCTTAACCATTAAGATCACTCAATCAAAATTAAAACAATATCTATAAGTTATGGTATCTCCCCATTTTTTCAATTTTAACAAATTAAATTTAAATGACCGATTCAATAACATTTATCTTCTAATGAAATGTTCTTTCAATGAAGTTGAAGAATATTTTATATAGTAACCTATACTACCATTTCTTTGTCTTGATATAATGTTTGGTTTATTTGTGGCTAATTGAGAACATTTTGATCACATTCTCCCTCTATTGGAGTAGGTCAAGTTGGTAAAGGAGAGAGGTCAAATTAACAAAGTAATTAGCTATTAGATTTAGGTTAATATGAGAAAGTCTTTAAGAATAAAGAAGCAAAGGTGAGAAACAGTCAAAAGTTAAAAATAATCATAAAAAGGTTCATTGAGAAGTGAAAAATTATACTTCAACAACTCAAAGAGGCCCACTCAAGAGTGAGATAAGAAAGAAGAACTATTGACACATGAGAATAATTAAACAAAGAGCTCTAGAGGTAAGGATAAAAAAGAATGCATCAATGATGTTGAATGAAAATAGGTTTCACCTTTGTATGGGATACTATATAGTATGTTTCAAAATAAATGAAACCTTTTAAACTAATATTTTTAGATAAGTGGGACTTGGAGCATACTTTAGCTGCGGATTTTTACTTCATCATAGGAAATAAATTAATGTATTTTTAAATAAACTCAAATGCAATGATATTTGTTTTCTTTGAAGCTCATATGATTGCAAGATATTTAAATTTTACAATTCCACATTGTATAGATGTATTTTGAATTCCCAATTACATTACAATACATTTATAAAACAACCTCCACAAAAATGTCCAAAAAAATATTACACAAGACAACATGAAAACTATGCCAATGATGCAAGTGGCATACATGTAACTCAGTCTTCTGGCCAATGGGTTATAGGAGTGCAACTCTCCATAATACGATCATGGTCAGCTTCTGTCATCTTCCATCTCTTTGACTCACCTCTCTTCACTTTGATTTCTGTTAGAGGTATCCGAGATGCAACCACCAAATGACTGTATTGACATGATATATATTGAGGCATAAAATCTCTGTAAATAATATGAGCACCTTGTTTTTTCACTTTTTCAAAAAGTGTCCCTTTAGAACCATGTCTCCAGTTTGGTATGTGAAGTCCCCATCTTTGTAGGGTCACACCAACCTACTCTTTATTTGCGTGCACCGCATCAAATAGTATGCAACATTTTCTCGGTTGTGGAGGGTGTAATAACAACGAATACATCACCTGCAAGATACATTACAAATATTATTCAAATATCCTACGTGCAAATTTCTAAAACATTTGTATATGTGTAAGATATAATGAACTAATTCACTTAATGAAAACTCTTGTACCTTCCCTAACCATATCAGAAACTCGATCATGATCTAATGAGACCATTGCCTCTTCAGTGTGCATCTCTTGCCATGTTGGAATTGGATGTGGGCCCTTTGGATTAAGAGATACATATTTCCATTGTTTGACATATACATCATTTTCACAGTGATCAAGCCCGCATCCATTTGCATCAATGCAAAAATCACAAAAGTAGGCATACTTCCTTGTTTTAAAAAATATGTCCCCCATGTATTTACTTCGAACATAATGCAATTCCCTCATACCAAGGATGGTGTCACAATACCATGGCATGGATCTATTAACATCTCCAAGGGAAACATCCCAGAAGAACCTGCATGGAATTCAGTTTTTCATATGTAAATTCCTATCGAGTATGTGTTCTTTTGGAAATGATGATATTGAATGTTATTAGCTTATTAATTGAGTTTGGAGTTTATTACCTACACACCGGCCTTGCTTGTTCGCGACCTTGATGTCCCAAATGATGTGTGCACCAATCAACTATTTCAGTGGAGCATTTGAGTCGGGTTGCACTGTGACTCATCTGGTACCTCCAAAGTGTTCATTTCACACATGCACCTGCGCCATCATGTTCACTCTTCCCATGCCCTATCTCAAAAAAGATCCAAGTGTGTCGGATTCCTGTTTGCTTGTGCAGGCAACTCAACCAATAAAATGAGCGTGCCGATTTGAATTTCCCTGCACACCCATCTAACCAAATCCAGTGTTTAGTAAATGATACGCCTCTCTGCCTGAATGAATCATAAATCAACCTAAAGTAGTGTTGAATGAACAATGTGTCATGCTCACATTCATCACTAACATAAAAATGGTACTCCTTGATCACTTCACTTGACTGGGGAGTGCTATCCCTACCATCAATGCTTTCCTGAGCATGTCTGTACAATACATGTATGAAGATAGTCACCTAGTCAGAGTGATAGTACTCACTTTGTATCTCTCTCCGAGGAGCAAAGGTGTAGTTCTCCGCAAAGTCTACCACTAAAAAGATTGTGCCCAGCTCAAATACGTCATGATAATGCTTGAATTCTGAAGCTTGCGACCTGGATGTATGGGAGTGCTTTATGTATTTATAAATCTGACTTTGAAACTTCTCCATGAAATCTGAAACAGGAATCTCATCATCGAGCAAGTCGATCCTCTTGGATGGCACAGATGAACAAGATGTTGGATTCATGGTGACGTACTCGTACCTCTTTCACCTAACAGTGATATCTGACAATCCATGGTGTGTTGGATCTATAGGAAAGTTCCTATGGAACAATGCCAAATCAACGCATTCATGGAATTTTCTCCCACCTACACACCTCTTATTGAAAAACATGTGTTCACGATTCCTGTTGCATAGTATCATACAAATAAAATCTCGCACTATGTGAGGAGCTAGTACACCGTTCTAGTTCCTTTTGCAAAAATCCAGAAATGTGTGATAGTATAGTTGAAATTCAATGTGGTACCGATAGCAACAAGTGTCATGAATCGTATTCGGCCTAATATACCACAGTTTCAATTTGTTGAACATACTAAATGATATTTGAACACCAGGATTGGTTTCTTGGAATTCCTCGTAAAGTGAAACTCCCGTCATCTCCATCACATGCTTACAGTGTTCCTGATAAATGCCTCTGGATAAACGTTGTCGCAGTACATGCTTTCGATCTGGAATAACACAAGAATGACTATCCCAAAACTCTATCACCTTCTCTCTAATGCCTGCTTCCATCCTATCTTGATAGGGTTCCCTACAAATAAGAGCCCAACAAGAAGCTTCATCACTTTCATCTATCCGGACCTTGAATTTAGTATATTTAAGCAATGTTCTTTCTGAAAGATTGAGCAATGATGCCATTGTTGATACCATTCGATTTCTTGAGGGTCTTTGCGCCACAACAGCCGTTGAAATTTCCTTACGAGAAGCTCGGGTATCATTGTTTCTTGATTTTCCAAATGAAGATAATGCAGTTCTTACATTTTCTATTGCATTCTGGCATGTCTTTTTTGTTTTAACATCTTGAAAACCCAACAAATTTGTGGCACGATTCAATTTCTTGTGTTTTATCAACCCATGTAGGATTTGAGGGTGATTCCATGAAGATGGGTACCTCTTTTTAGCCAAATATGATGGTGAAAAATGGAAATTTGATCCATGTATTAAATTGAAGCCGTTGAAGCTCATATCTTCCAAATGAATTTTGACATGCGATTGAAAAACGAAATGTAGAGAATTATGTTGGCTTTGCAATGATTTTTTTTCGAAATATTCCAATGTCATTTATCGTGTCTAATTTTCATTTAATGAAACATGTGTACTTAAAAATTTGAAGAGCAATTAACAAGTAGTTTGTGTTTGTGCACGATAATTTAATGTTAAAGTAATAATTAAAAAAAAATTAAATATGTGAAAATGATCTAGAAAAAATGCACTAGGGCTTACATATTTTTGTTTTAATTTTTCTCGAAAAAATATATTTATTATTATTTTTCGAAAATGACCAATGAATATTTCCGTCGCATTTTGCACACATGTGTGTTCATGCACCAAATATTTTAATTTTTTACATAATTTGAAAAAATAAAAATACTTTTTTGAAGATGACGCGTTTATCTAGGGCGTGTGTATTTTTTCAAAATTTTTGGATGTGTATTTTTGAATTTTGTGGATTTATCTTTGAGCTCAATCGAAGTTGTCAGCATGGTTTTTTAGGGAAAGTTTTAGTAGAAATTTAAAAACAAAAGACATATGAAAATAAAAATTCGTAAATTTTATCTATATGGATAGAGGATTCATTGACGAATCCAATGGTATCAAGTCCGTTCATTAATGAGAATTTAATGACATGGTTTAAGTCTGTTGAAGGCAGACAAAAAAACCATTCTGCAAGGAAAAGGGCTATTGGCCTGTATTTTAAGCCCTCGATCGAGCTATTTGCTCGATCAAGCTTTCTTAAAAACCTCGATCGAGGGCTTAATAGACTCTCGATCGAGGGTTTAATAATACCTTGATCGAGGGTTTAACAAGACCTCGATCAAGGTGTTGTTAAACCCTCGATCGAGGTATTGTTCGATCGAGGGTCTATCAAAAAGGCTCGATCGAGGGTTGGTGTGTGTAAAGAAAATATATAAACCAACCGGGGTGAAACCGTGAAATGAGTTGGCAACAATTAATGTTTCCAACTAGCCTTCTTTCGTAAAAACATGAACGAACATGTATATAACTACCAAACAAGAATTCACAAACAACAATTTACCTCATTGCTATTTTTTTCTCCATTAGAGCTTTGTCAATTTGAGCTTGTTGAATTAGAGATTTGTAATTTTCATATTGCTAAATTAGATCTCAACAGACATGTAAGATTTCTTTGTAGGCATAATTCAAGATTTCATATTAACATTTTGTTGTTTGTTATAACAATTTGAAAAAAAAATTGTTTGTTTTCATTGTAAATTGATTCATGTAAGATTTCTTTGTAGGCATATTTGAAGATTTCATACTAACATATTGTTGTTTGTTATAACATTTTGAAAAAAAATTATTTGTTTTGATTGTAGATTGATGGGGAATAAAAAAAAAGACAAAGAAAACATGCTAGACAACAAAATGCCAATGAAGAACATGAGAAGAGTAGAGAATGAATGAGACAACAAAGAGCAAGGTTGAGAGAAGAAGAAAATGCACATTTGGTGCAACAAATTCCAATGGAGCACAACCAAGGTAAATTATTGAATTACATGCTATCATAATTTAAATATCATGCTACATAATTTACAAAATTAGTAACAATTTTCCAATAAATTTAACTAAATTTCATAATTTAATGTGTTTCATATTTATTTGTAATGATATTCTTATTTATTTCATCAATTTGTTATTTAAATTTTAAAGTTTGCAACAATTTTTATGTTAAATGAACAATTTTCAAGTGGCTTTAAACAGATGTTAAATTAGAACAATTTTCAAATGAAATGAAACATGTAAATTTAGATTCTTTGGGTTCATTTATCTTTCTTGCGGGTGCCTTTTCCACTCCTTATTGCACGAGCATATCCCGCATCTTGACCTTCCATAACTCAAAATTATTACTCCCATTAAAATTCTCAATTTCAAATTTAACACTCTGTTTTTTTTCCATTTTCTCAAGGAACCAAATCAAAGGACTTAAAACACCAATCCTTTTAATATAGAGTGGATACAATATTTCAAAATCAAAAGAATTAAAACAACAAGCCTTTTAATATAGAGTGGATACAATATTTCAAAAAAGGTTTAATTAAATGTGATAAGGTTGAATAAAAATAATGCACCTTATAACCCCACCTTAAATATTAAACAAATATTTAAATCACCTTATACCTCCCACTTTATAACATATCCACACCATATACTTAAAAAAAACTTTTGAATAAAATATCCCTTATAACTCACTCCTTATAACACATCCATATAGCATATAGCGAGTTTAAAACTTATATCCAAAATATATATACAATATATATGCCACAATCCAATATAGAATCGATTTTTTTTTTTAAATATTCATACGTTGGACTTCTCAATGATTATCGTGACTCTCAATATGTTGAGGATGCGAAAAATTCAAAGAAATAATTTTTGGTAAGGGTGCCTCAAAATTTTTGCTCCCCTCTAAGCATTGGACTCGTGAGAAACCATAATTTTCTCCCCTTTGGGTAATACAGATTTTTCGCTCTCCACGTAGGTTTAGACCCACGGAAAAAAATTAAATTTTGCTATCTTTGATTGATAGATACTGCGATAATGTCTCTCATCATTCTCATTCTCTAAGGCCTCCTGCGTTGCTCTCCTACCACTTGTTGGATCAAGCAGCCACATAAAATAATACGCAACGGAAGAAATTAAACGAGAAAGAAAATAATGGAAAACACATAATTTTGTACACAGATATTTACGTGGTAAAATTCTTGAGAGGGAAACATCCACGGAGCAATGGTATCGGTTCTCTTATTGTTCAAACATGAATATTACAACATCCTTTTCTTCTCTGACTCTCATCAATCTTTACCTTCTACGGGAATAGAAGAATAAATAACATTTCTTACACAGTTACTCATAACTAACTAATTTGGTTATTCGGTTAGACAGTTACACAATCATCGAAAGAAGTCGTTGTCACCCGTTTCCAACAGTAGATTAGAAGAGCATCCAACAATCCAGATCCAATGTCTGACTGTAATGTCCCCTTCCGCGTATCCAACTCCGGTAAGAGAACATGATGCCAATCTACGAGGCTTTCACAAAAATGAAGACCGCTCATTAGGTTCATAGCCATAAAATTAATGTGTGCAGATGCAAATCAAACATATATGCATAGCGGAATAAGAACATCACCCACACACATTTTTTTTTCATATGCCTTCAACATATCAATAATAAACATCAAATTAAAACATTGCAAGAGTAAATGCATAGGCATAAAAACACTTATCTTCATTGTGCAATTGTCCCAAACAACTAGCTATGTTGTTGCAACATTCCACCCAACCATAGGCCAGTTGTGTTCATCAATTCTCTCAACACAACTGCCACCCCCAAGCTGGGCATGATTCTTACAAGGAAAATGGAACATTCCAGCTCATTCACAGCTAAAGAAATAGAAACCCATCTCAACCCCAACCTTCTTTTACACACAACAACTCCAACTGGGCATGGATAACCATTTTCAGCAATGGGATTTGCAAATACGATGGCCATAGGTTTTCCCAAAAACGTGGGCACACCAAAAACAGATTAGGGGTGAGAAAATCATCCATAGGGAACCAACCCGATTTTCCATGTGCATTTTGGGCATCTAAATGGAAAAAACGGCCCCAAGGAAACCCCAGACCAAGCTCCCATACTCCCAGCCACTTTGCAACACAAAAACGCCCTGTTTCCAGCTAGAAAAATTAGGAGAAACCATAAAAACGTGGAGAGAAAACGCCCAGGCAGTCCAAAAACGTGAGAGAGGCAAAACTGCTTGATGGGTTATGGCTTGGGAGGCAAATTCATGGCTCTTTTCTTGCCAAGGAAGCCAAACACATTTTTCCATGTAGGGTGGTTTCTTATACTCGAATTTTGGACAGCCATACCTCTCATTCCCCAAGGCATTAACCACCTCAACAAACTTTTGGGAGAAAGGAATGATTGGGTACAAAATTCAACATGGGTAGTTGAATGTTTGATGGGTTCTCTCATTGAAACTTGGCTTGACTTGATTGGACAAGGGTTTGAATATTTTCCCTCCCAATTCCTTGTAAAATCATGCCCCTATCTCTTGTTGCATTGCATAGCTAGTTGTGGGTATTTTATTAAAATGCATATTTACATGATATTCACAATTCCATTGTGCATGGCTAGCAAGTAAACCATATGCATCAATAAATCGATGGCGGGGCCTTGGCCTTGAGCTCCTCACCACGATTTTATAACAATATTACATTATTTATGATTTTAATTCCATGGGGTCAAACTGGGGACATTACATTCCCCTCCCCTTGGAATAACACCGTCCTCGGTTTTCCAATAGTTAGGAATAAATACCCACTTTACACATGTCACAGAATTCACAAATGGTGGCATGTCTGTCCTACATTCATCTCTTGAATTTGAACTTTCAGGATCAAGTCCTTTTGCTTCCTCAAGTTGCTCCTGCTGGCTTTGATCTTCCATCTCTACAGGTGGGCATCGCTCCACAGCAATCCCTTCCTTTTATTCACCTTCCAGCTGATCTACAAGTCTGGAATTTTCATGGCTTCCATCTTTCTTGTTTTTGTGGCAACTACTTGAGGAATATTTTCAGCCAAAACAAATGGCTTTCACTATCTCACCTGTGAGATTCATCATGGCAATTCCTGTTAGGACAAGCATAACACAATATTAAAAATCAGTCAATTAATTGCTCAATTGACATGGAACGTCCATGCTTTTCCCATGAGACTTCCACACATTTCATGCTTTCCCAACATACACATGAACTCGTTCATGTTCATCCTTTCATAGGGAAATAACTATTTCAGCATTCACAATTCATTTCAAGCAATAAACACAATCAACTTCCAGTCACAACATGCATTCAACAATCCTTCGTTTCTGAAATGCTTCAATCAAAAATGAAAGAGAAGAGTAAGAGTTTCCCTCTCTTAGTCTTGTTCCAATCTGGAGCCACACCATCACTGTGGTTTCATGTTCCTTAGCCTCTTTCACTTCAATGTGAATGCTTGACTTGCCCTTTCTTGGCTATGATACTTAGTGTCTAAGGTTTTTTTAAGGATTTTTTTTATGTGGGAGTCCTTCCCATTGTTTCCTATAGGACCTTTGGCTACTAGGACCCACACATGTCCACTAGCTCCATTTTTCATTACTGCTCATACTGAGCTCTTTAGGACAGTCACATGTCCACATGCATCCTCCAGATGCTTTCATAGTTCTTGCTTCCAGCAATACCTACACTCAAACATTGAGTCAATTCATATGTTTAGTTTATTTCTATAGGGTTTGTCTCCAAACAAGAGTTTAAGAAATCATAAACAAATCATATACACACGTATTTCATAAGCAAGAAGCTGCAATGTAACCAAATACTTATCTGCATTGGATGTCTTCACTTTATTCCACAGGCTCCTTCTTCGCTTTATAAGCCTTGGATTGCCCGTGGATACAATAATGAATGTTGGGTCATCACGCAGGCTACTCCGCAACCATTCGAATAGGCGATGCTCAGCTAGTACATCGACTACGTTTCATCAATCATCTCATTTAGCAATATGCTAGGCCAGTGCTCTGATTGGTTTTATTAATTAATTAAGGAATGTTTTGCCAGCACGCCGTCTGCTCCACAACATCAAGTGGTTAATGCCCCCACCAACCATTCTCTGAATTTATCGAGCATCAGTTACTCTCTGGATTTACCAAGAATTTATAGTGCATAACCAGTTACTCTCTGGTTTACCAAGAATTTATAGTTCTTTCAGGATTCGTGCTTTCCTGCAATAACCAAGGTTTCCAACAAAGAAACAATAGTGTATCAACTTAGCTGTTAGAAGATTAATACCTGGAATCTTCATTATTTCAAACAGGAACTAAATGAAAAATGAATACTTATCTATATTGTGTATTTCCTCGCTACTCCACAGGTTTCCTTCTCTACTTTACAAGCCTTGGATCACCTGTGGGGTGGATGCTTGGCCAGCACACATGCTGCTTCCTCAACATCATCCAAATAGGCAATGCCAAGCCAGTATGCCGACTGGGTTTATCAAGCATTTCAAAAATCAGTATGCTAAACCAGTACTCCGACTTGGTTTATTAAGCATTTCAAAAATTAGTATGCTAATCCAGTACACCTATTGGGTTTATTAAGCATACAACGACCATTTCCAAGCCAGTTCTCCGATTGGGTTTGTCAGGAAATAACACCCTTCACCAATACCTCCACAACATGCAAATAGCCAATGCCAAGCTAGTACACTAACTGGGTTTGTCAGGCCTCCAACAACCATTCACCACAATATCCACACAACCAATGCCAAGCCAGTACACCGACTGGGTTTATCAAGAATATAACAACCATTGCCAAGCTAGTACACCGACTGGGTTTATCAGGCAACAAGAACAACATAATATGATTACGTGTCTCCTTCTCTTATACAACCAATGGTTCCCTCCAGGAACTCCATAGATGACTCACTTGACTGTAGGCTAGCATGGCCCCACAATACCCTACTCACACTACACAAGGATGATGCCCCTTTTCTGTTACACAGCTCCTCAGTTCTATCCATCTTTTCTAGTGTCCTTTAGTGTGAGCGTAGAAAGGTTACCACTTCCCATATAGTCCTCTCGAGTACCCTTTCTTAACTTTGCCTCTTAACGTGCGAAACCAAATTGCATCTATGTAAGCTGATAGCACAAAAAGGATAAGCAGGCTCATCAATATTGCTGCTCTAAAATTGTAATCATATTTCATAACATTCACTATGAAGTATTGAAACACCAGGAATGCGTCCATTTCGTTAGGGTGTAGTCAATATTGAAAACCCTAACATAACCCATCACCCAAAAGGTATGCATCCCTTTTCGATGTGAGTCATGTAGGCCTTAGTCATACTCAAGCAGTCTGGAATAATAATGAAAATAATAAAACATGCTCTACATATTAAATCTAATAACCAGACATGTATATTCTTAGCTAGGGTTACTAAATACTCATTTGTTTCATGGATGTATCTTTCCTTCATTTGTGAAAAATGGGGGCTCCCTTCTCTGAGTCAACAGTCCTTTGGTTTGCCACCCCAATTTTTTCACGTTTCATACTCCTCACATGCCTTCATGGCATAGTTTTAACATCTCACTCACATGCAGTGCAGCTGAGGTATTATCAAATTTCACAATGGCGTTTCACCCGAAACCCATTTCCAAAGCATGGGATCCTTCCCATCTAGTTTGACTTCTGCAGGCCATCATACATGGTCTTCCTGTAGTGTGTCATCCTGGCACACTTATCAAATAGCCAAACAGTCAGCAACATTTAACAATAAACTTCAAATATGATTGTTCCATAACCAATCAATGTCATTAATAATTAAATTCAATATGAATTTGCAACTCTGTCTCCTACAGAAATACATTTGTTTAACCACGAGGCCATCCTCATATTGTTTGGCTCTCGTAAGTGGTATCACTTTGTCCATTATGGTTTTACACTTGCTACCATACATGAACATCCACCTACAACATGTCCTCCTGACACAATTTATATAAGCCAAACAATGATTAGCAATTATAAGCAAATTCTCAAATCTGAAATCTACAAATCTGCTTTCCTACAGAAATTGGATTTGCAATCATGAGATTATTCTCATAAATTTAAACCATAAAATTTTCAGATTTGTTTCATGCATATTTTACAACCATGAGAACCTTCTCACAGCCTTTGGTTTCTGCACATGGTAGATCCCGGTCATTACTATGGACTTATCCTCATTGCCATACGTAAAAATTTTCTACGTGAAAACTGAAACTTCAATCAGCCAAACACGTTGTGAGTATCTATGTATATAATCCTTTCATTGCCACAACAGTCACTGAAGTGATCTCAACATTATAACACTCAATAATTCAAACACCTTCGACTGTTAACATTTGAAATGCAATGAAATATATACATTCCTATATATGCATCATTGTCACCATAAAATTGCAAGACACAGTCACATTATCCATGCAATTTAAATAAACTGTAAATACTCATTACTTCACATTCCATGCAATTTTGTCCTTCCAACAGAGCACTCTGGTAGCCCATCACATGTCTACCTTCTTCATGTAATCATTCTCCTGCATTCACAGCAGCTCATGAAATGGTATCAGTACTAACAATAGTTCACCATTTCATCTATCATCTAATTGCATTGAAATATATGTATCACAACCATGCATTCACACAGCGCATCTCAACATGTGCACTCACACATATGCATGCACATCCCCAACATTTACATAATATTTTGATGTACATTTACTTAATGCATAACCCATCAATGCAACCTTGCATTAATCCATGAATACTATGCATTCCAACATATTATGGCCTAACCATGCTTGTCTCATATGGCATACACTACCATAGGACCATAAGTCATCACGTTCTTTGGTTGTTAAACTCACAACCATCATACACAAATGGCATCATATAATTTCATATGAATGCATTGAGATTTCTAAGCAATTATAGGGTGTAAGGATCCTTGCCTTCACTTACCCACACCTCACCATACTCGGTAGGTTAACGTTCCCATTCGGGCACTCAATACCACATGCAAATAATTCAACATAGTTTAAACATAGTGAAGGTATCTCACCAAATCCTCTTTCAACATTCATGCAATTAAGCACAATTAACCATTACCTGCACGTCTGTTATTAACATCGCTTGATGTTACTTGATCAGTTGGCCTCTTACCAAGGCTACTTAGCCCTTTTGCCAACATCATGATCACAGATTTCTTGCACCATCATTTCTTCATAAGGTCATTAGTCTTGTGCAACAACATCATCAACTTCTTTAGCCATGCTTTGATTGTATTTTGTCTTACAACAAATGCGGACACAACTAATTATTAGCAACCACCATAATTATCTCAAGTGGCTCATTGCATGTGTAAAACCTCACTATTTTACCAATATGCAATATCCTACTCATGCACAAACATTTTCACATGCACTGTGCAATGTATGTTAATATGCCATCTGGTGCATATTCATTTCATCTATGTAATCTCTTTGCATTTTCAACATGCCTATGCCATAGTTTATATGCATGGCAATTTCATAATTATAAATATGATAGTAAAACCGGGGTTAAGGAATTCTCCCTTTCCAATCCCTCATCGTAGCATGGAATCCCTCTTCCATATCATAGCTGGTCCGGTTTCCTTCCAGTCATGTAGTTCTAGAAATTGCCCATATTGACAACAGTTCTTTTTTGTCAAACAACCGCTGGCACTTTTCTGCACCAAATATCTATGATATATGCGGACATCATTCAAATTCTGGTCATGCATCCCTGTTCACCTCTGGACAAGATTTCCAACGCATATCTCCGTGCTCCATTCCGATCCAGGATATGGAATTTACATTCTTCCAAAAATGCAAATTTTGCCCAAATTTCTGCACATTCACATGGCTGCAATTTTATTCTGGAAGGCCAGCTTCAGCTGCTTGCGGAAGTAAATTTAAGAAGAATCATGAAAACGCATCTACCGGGAGAAGGTATTGCATATAACAAGGAACACTCAGCAACCTTCAGATCCCTGTTCCGATGCACCAGTCAATTTCTATAAAATTCGGGGTTTGGCTACTTTTAACTTTTCACTTTTTCCCCAAAATCTCAAAATTTGGCCAAAAATGGCTATTTCCCAATCTACGCATTTTTGGAAAATTTTTGTCTACCAAAAATTGTGTATCTTAATGAGAAGATGAAATGTCTAGTTTAGTAAAAAAAATTATTCCAACATCTAGGGTCACTTTTACTATCCATAAGCTTTTCAAAATCCCGAAAAAGTGGCCCGGAACAGTGCTTTTTGGCCTTCTGGTTCACCCCGATTCCACATCCTTTGGATTTCGGCTCCAATATTCTAAACTTAACATTGTGCCTGCTCCATGGCCGTGCCATATCAATTTCAGCTCAATTCGACCTTCCGTCAAGCCTCGGGACACCGTCTTACAAAAGTCACTATTCTCCATTTTCTGTAAAATTGGAGCATATTGGGTTCGGCACCCTCTCTGGTTCTTTCATGGCCTTCGTTAATGGCCTCCAAGCCTCACAAGAATCATCCCATTCAGAGCCCGACTGCTCCTATCCAAAAATCAAGTTTTTGGCTCTATATACTTTTTTTTTCCTCTACGACTATCGTTGGACTTAACCTTAAAATCGCCGACCCTGGCGCAGGATTTAACCTTAAATCTGTCGTCGCATCGCAGGTTTTAGCCCTATCTTTTGTGACCACAAGCCTTCGTCGCTACGACCGTGTCGCAGGTTTTAAGGCTAAAATCACCACCACGCGCAAGCCTCCATTGCGACTTTTAAGCCTAACATTGCCGCCGTGTGCAAATTTTAAGGTTTAAAATTGTTTCCCACGTCGCAAGTTTTAAGCCTAAAATCGCCGATGCGTGCAAATTTTAAGGCTAGAATTGCCGCTGGCATCGCAAGTTTTAAGCTTAAATTCGCCCAGTGTCACAGAATTTAACATTACTTTCGCCACGCGCATAGTAGTTTTTAGCGTTAAATTGTCGCCGCTGCACAAACTTAATCGTTAATTCCACCGCCACGCGTCGCAAAAATTAACGTTAAAATAACTGACAGAGTCGCCAAAGTTAGCGCTAAAACCTGCCAATTGCATCGTAGAATTTAACATTAATTTCGTCGCACGCGTCGCAAAATTTAACATTAAAATCAGCGATAGAGACTTGAGCAAAATTTCCAACACTTAGAAAAATTTCCAAATTTTCAAAAACAGTCAGAAAATTTTCTGAAATATTTTCCTTCTTTTTGATGTTTAGTGCTGGATAGGAGGCATACTTACCTCTGCAACTGTAATAGGTAGCCCATGAAGGCCTAATGCTGCAACCAGTAGCTCTGATACCACAATGTAATGTCCCCTCCCGCGAATCCAACTCCGGTAAGGGAACATGATGCCAATCTACGAGGCTTTCACAAAAATGAAGACCGCTCATTAGGTTCATAGCCATAAAATTAATGTGTGCGCATGCAAATCAAACATATATGCACAGCGGAATAAGAACATCACCCACACCCATTTTTTTTTTCATATGCCTTCAACATATCAATAATAAACATCAAATTAAAAAACTGCAGGAGTAAATGCATAGGCATAAAAACACTTATCTTCATTGTGCAATTGTCCCAAACAACTAGCTGTGTTGCTACAATGTTCCACCCAACCATACGCCAATTGTGTTCATCAATTCTCTCAACACAACTGCCACCCCCGAGCTGGGCATGATTCTTACAAGGAAAAGGAAACATTCCAGCTCATTCATAGCCAAAGTAATAGAAACCCATCTCAACCCCAACCTTCTTTTACACACAGCAACTCCAACTGGGCATGGATAACCATTTTCAGCGATGGGATTTGCAAATACGATGGCCGTAGGTTTTCCCAAAAACGTGGGCACACCAAAAATGGATTGGGGGTGAGAAAATCGTCCACAGGGAACCAACCCAATTTCCCATGGGAATTTTGGGCATCTAAATGGCCAAAACGGCCCCAATGAAACCCCAAACCAAGCTCCCATACTCCCAGCTACTCTGCAACACAAAAATGCCCTGTTTCCAGCTAGAAAAATTAGGAGAAACCATAAAAACGTGGAGAGAAAATGCCTAGGTAGGCCAAAAATGTGAGAGAGCCAAAATTGCTTAATGGGTTATGGCTTGGGAGGCAAATTCATGGCTCTTTTCTTGCCAAGGAAGCCAAACACGTTTTTCCATGCAGGGTGGTTTCCCATACTCGAATTTTGGACAACCATACCTTTCATTCCCCAAGGCATTAACCACCTCAACCAACGTTTGGTTGAAAGGAATGATCGGGTACAAAAGTCAACATGGGTAGTTGAGTGTTTGATGGGTTCTCTCATTGACACTTGGCTTGGCTTGATTGGCTCAAGGGTTTGAATGTTTTCCCTCCCAATTCCTTGTAAAATCATGCCCCTATCTCTTGTTGCATTGCATAGCTAGTTGTGGGTATTTTATTAAAATGCATATTTACATGATATTCACAATTCCATTGTGCATGGCTAACATGTAAACCATATGCATCAATAAATCGATGGCGGGGCCTTGGCCTTGAGCTCCTCACCACGATTTTATAACAATATTACATTATTTATGATTTTAATTCCATGGGGTCAAACTGGGGACATTACACTGACATGGGTTTTAAAAGTTCAAACTAAAGGGGCTTCTACCTCATGCACAACATTTCCCATATAAGTTACACAAGAACGACGTGGGCATCAACTATGCTTGGCAAGTAGCTTATGCCTAAGACATTCATACATATACCAAGCTACACAATTTTTGTGATGAGTCTTCTTGAAAAAGAAATTGGGAAAACACATAATAGAAATGGAGGTTGACCCATATAAGAGGGAGCATTGTGAGTTTATACAATAGTAACTTTGTCCTAAATAGTTAATAAAATGGAATCTCTAAGAAGTTGCCAATGAAAGAAGCATTGCAATATTTTTTATTTTCCAAATAAAGCCACAAAAAAGATCCAATGTCACTTATATGTTTGATTTGTCACTTTATGTTGTCATTTAACTATGATTTGTACTCAAATGTATAAACTACTACAATTTCATGGTTTTCTAAGTTCAATTAAGTGAAGAGGCATATACCTCATCCACAACATTTCACACATAATATACATAAACACGCTTGTGCATCAACTATGCTAGGCAGGTAGCTTATGCCTTACACATTCATACATATACAGCTACACAATTTTTGTTTTTGTCATAACTCCTTTTGAAAGAAGAGATTGGACAACACAATCTAAATGAAGGTTGACTCATATAAGAAGGAGCACTCTCAGTTTATATAACAGTCAATTCTTAATGAAATGGAAGCAACTATAGATGCAAGATGCATTGCAATTTTTTTATTATGTGAATAAAGCCAAAAAAAACTCCCGCGGCCATTAATGTGTTTGTTTTGTCACTTTACATATGATTTTCGTTTATTCGTTAAATTAAGATGTGTAAATTCTGACAAAATCCAAATATCTCTAATACAGTAATGATTCTCAACGTAAGGAAAACTCCATTAAAAACAAAAGAAGCACGCTAACTGAAAAATAAAAAACAAAAAAGGTGGAACAAGAACAACTTTGTCTATTTGTCAAATCAATCTTTACCCTTCTTTGTTAAAACAACATCAAATCTTTACCCTTCTTTGTTAAAACAACAGCTAGGAGCATGCCCTGCTACCTAGAAGTGTTTTTATGCTTCAACCAATAATGATGCCAAATCCGAGTTTTGCTAAGAGTACGTGGGCATCTCTAAAGCTCTAACATGAATTCAAAGGTGCATGGATTGATCAATTTATTTTTGGGTAAGCTTAAAGTTCACACGGACACACAGACAATGACCTGATGAAGGGTTATAAAGAAGAAATCTGCCTCTTCACATGCACACTTAAAGCTAATTAATAGATTTGGTTATAGAAGGCGGAGGTGCTCAGGTACCGAAGCCATCCCAAAATAATCATGACAAACAATAAGGACGTGTTGAGCCTGCGCCTGAATATTGCGAAACATGAATTAAAAAAACAGAGAAATCATGGCATGTGTATCAAAACCTGGTAATATTCCCGCTTCCAGGCTCAATATCTAGGCTAGTAGCTCCACCCAAATCTCTTCCCTTCAATGCAAGCAACAGGCGAAGATGTCAAAGTTCAAAATAAACTCGGATACGGTGCAAGGTAGCAGAAGTGCAAAACATTCTTGTAATCAGATGCACGAACAGGTTGCAAGGGAAAACTTCCTTTCCAAGTTTCAGTTGTTGCATAGTATTTAATGGTCATTCAATTTTGGAATGTGGACATTTATGTAGTCGCACCACTCGCATTCCCACCCACTAACCGTCTAAAAATTAAATTCGACCCATTGCTTCTGCATAAATCGCTCGCTGGGAGAAATGTTGAGTTCCGTAAGAAACTGTTTTTCTGGGTGTAGAATGAGAACAGCTGGTGGTTTCCGTTCAGTCCCCGTTTCTAGGTCGTTTTTTCTGGTATCACAGAAAAATCATGCGTAAAAGCTACAGTGAGGTTACAAGAAAAGACATTTCACTATTAAATCAAAATACTGAAAGCAGTGATCCATTGCTCCATTGCATCTCAAAGATTATATCTACCATACAATAATTTTACAGCAAAAACCTAAAATAAAGAAAATATTTGTGCTCAGAGAACACAACGAAATTGACTATTAGTGAGTCAAAGTTTAATTAATTGAAATGTGTTTGGATAAAATTTAGTCGGTAAACTATTCAATTAAAATGTGTTGAATGAATTTTTTTACAAAAATCATAATATAAATTTGAATCAATAACTTAAAGTTTAAAGTTAAATGACTGATTTTTTTAATAATAATATTTTTTTAATAACAAAGTCTATTTATGATATTATACGATTAAAAACATGTTTTTATATTTAAAGATTATAAAATTTTAATTTATTAATTAGTATAGTTATTTAATTTTGGTTGGTGAATATTGAAAATTCACAAATTAAGTGTTATGAACAACATCAACAAGTTATTTAGTAGTAATGATTACTAGCAATAATATATTTGTCTTATCCTTGTGCAATCTACAAAAAACATAATTGATGTCACATACACTTGTTTTATCCTTGTGCAATAGACAAAAAAACATAATTGATGCCATTCTTATTTGATAAACAATTTAACATTGATTATGAAAGAAAAGAATATAAAAAAAAGGTAGCCAATGCATGGATAACTGGTAGCTAAGGGTTGGCGAGTCATCCCTGTTACTTTTGGAATTAAACTACTATGGTAAGCAAGCAACGATGAGGGTTTTCTGCAGAAATGGGTTGAAAACATGGGCGAATGAGGCAATTCTTTAAGCAACCACGACTTGGAGTCAAGATGGTTCTTCGGAACCATCCCAGTACCAACCAAGTATAAAAAAGTGGGGACTCATATATTGCGTACGATTGTTGTTTTTGAAGCGCTTTTATTTGTTTTTTATTGTTTTCAGACTGTTTGTGCAGAAGCTTGGTTTTTTTATCTATTTCCTATCTTTTCAGTATTTTGGTCGGTACTTGCTATCTTTGGCTTTCCCAACAGTTTAGAATTGTCATCTTATTGCTGGGTGGTGAGTATTGGTGACGATTTTGATACTTTAGCACTGTCTGCCGGAGACTCCACCTATTCTTTCTATTCAAACATACTTGGATTATTTTTGTCTAAGGGTGACGTCGGGCGCCTAGTACCCTTGTACTAGTGTTTATGATCTGCATATTGTGAATCTACTGTTTTGGATAGGTGTCTATCCTTTCCTTTTGTTATGGGTCAACATCAAAATGACTTGGGTATTGGTACTCCCATTGCCGGTCGGAGTAACTCGCATCCTCTCATTGACACGGTTAAGGGAGGGTTTCATACTTATGGGGATGTGGATTCCCGTTCTCTGTTTACAAACCCTAACGCTGGTAGTGGATGGCTGGGTCATTACAAAGGGGTGAAAGTGAGGAAGAGGCGGCAGAATAAAACCCTAAATGTTCGTGAAGGTCTGGATCAATTCTCTATCCCTGTGGACACTAATTTGGAGTGCATTGAAATGTTATCGTCTCGTGCTGTTGTTGGTAGGCTGGAATACACAACGGGTGACCAGAAAGATTTAGTGGAGTGGGTTCGCAAACAATGGATGCCTATTGTTGGGGACATGCCGAGGGTTTTACAACTTATCAATGGATGGCCAATGTTTATTTTCTCAAAACCTAAGCATGCGGGATTCATCTTAAAACGCTTCTGGTGTTTTAAAGATGGTTCTCTGTACCTGAAAAAATGGCATATGGCTTTTGACCCTGTGAGGGATGTCCAAGTATCCGTCACCTCTGGTTACTTATTCCTGGTCTACCAATTGAATTATGGACTGAGAACATTTTGATAGGGATTGCAAACACTGTTTGGAAGTTTGTGCGGTTGGACAAATGCTCTCTATATGGATTTGACAGACGGTCTACTAAGGTGATGGTGGCTTTTGAGATGGCTCTGGAACTTCCGGCAGAGGTTGAACTTGAATGGGGGTCCAAGATTTGGCGACAACGCCTTGATTATTTCAAAGTTCCATTTAGGTGCTTCAAATACCAACAAACTGGACATATTAGGGCTCGGTGTCTGGAACTACAATGCTCAGGTGCTCCCGTCAATCCAATAACTCTTGCAAATACTTCTGAAATTATGGTCAAATCCTTCGATGTTGGGGTGCAGCCGGAGGTTCCTAGTAAGTCAAAATTCCCTGTGATCCCAAATTATCCTGAGTTTTCTAGTGATGAAATGAAGGTGATTATTGATGTGGATATTACTCATTCTAGAAAGATTGCTTCGGGCGATATAGTTCTGAATTTTGAATGCCCGGAGGCTTCTCCTATGCCCCGTGGGACTACCCATTCTGAGAAGTCAAGGGCATGTCGGTACCTCTTTGGGGAGGGGTCCACAGTGTCGAGGGATACAATGCCCTTAATTCCTATCCCGAAACTGGATTTGTCGATTAATTCTGTGGAGGATTTGGGTTTTGTCGATGTTAGTACTGGTGAGTCTTCTGAGGGGAGAGTCTTGACGAACCAGTTAGTCTCAAGATTGGATACTTCACTCTCAGAAGATGTGACACTTTTGGGGAATGCTGGTTTTGATACCTTGGATGGGGAGGGTTCTATTATGCCTCTGCCCATTTTTTCCAAAAATCTGTCAACAAACCCCCTTGTACAATCTGTGAACTCTGCTAGATTCAGGAATGTTACCCTGAGAAAAGCCCGAAGGCAAGGAAGGAAACCGGTTGTTACGGGTGGGGATGAGATTCAGGGGCATATACCCATTTCTGAAAGAATTGATTTGTCGGAGGGTGATTTAGGAAGTTTTGATCTTTTGGGGGGCCTTAGAGCATTATCCCCTCGGGTTAGGGCTCCTTAATGTCAATTTGTTCTTTGAATGTCAGGGGTTTGGGAAGGGTTGTGCCAGTTAGGGCGCTTACAAACCTAATCTCTACTACTCGCCCTAGTATTTTACTGTTGCAGGAAACTATGTGTGAAGCTGAGGTGGCAATTGCCAAAATTGATGGGATTTTAGGGGGTTGGGAAGTCTCAGCTGCCAGTTCGAATGGCCTGTCAGGTGGTTTGCTGGTGGCATGGGATCCCTGATATTTCTCCTTTTTGGTTTACAGAACTGCATGGGGTATTCTTTTGGTGGGATCATGCAAGGCTGGTGATCTCCCCATCTCTATTTTGAATTGTTATGCTCCATACAAGAATCGTGAACGATTATGGAATGGTCTGCAACATTCTGGCCTCTTGGATAGGGAAAATGTGATTGTGGCTGGTGAACTAAATTTTACAAGGCTGGCTCAGGAAGTTTGGGGCACAAATGCAAAGGTTGATGATCTGGCAAACTATTTCTCTGATTTTTTAATCCATAACGATCTCATTGATCTATGTATAGGTGTTTATTCTCCAACCTGGTTTAATGGCAGAAAGGGAAATGAGAGCATTTATAAAAGACTTGATAAGTTTCTGGTAAAAGCCTCTCTCTTGGAGTCATGTGGCCGATACCGTTCATGGGTCGGCAAAATCAAAATTTCAGACCATTGGCCGATTTACCTGTAGTTGGACGAGGATGTTCTCTTGCGAAATTATCCTTTTAAATTTGATAGCTCCTGGCTTTCTTGTGACGCCTTCAATAAGATTTTTAAGGAGGTATGGCCGAATTCAATTACAGATGTGGATTATAATCCTGTGGATTTATTATGTTTGAAGTTAAAGGATCTTAAGGGAAAGTTACAAGGTGGATCCATGAGAAAAAAGAACAGGACAGGAAACAGTTAATGAATGTTGAGGCTCAGTTGCAGCTTGTTTACTCATTTTTGTTGGAAGCTCCTTTAGACAGTCACAGATTTGAAATTCTAAAACACTTGGAAACCGAGAAAGAAAAATTATACTTAAGGGAGGAGAATGAATGGCAGTTGAAAAGCCATGCTTTATGGGTTCAATCTGGTGATAAGAACACGAGATTCTTCCATTCTCATGCATCTATCAGGCGAAATAGTAACACCATCTGGAAAATTTCCGGTCAGGAGGGAAATGAGGTCTCTGGTGAATTGGAGCTACAAGCACTGGCAAAAAAACATTTCGGCTGTATCTACTCGGATGATAATGAATGTGATTTGCTATCACAACTTCAGGTTGCTAGAATATATCCTAAGTTTTTTGATGATAATGAGGCTGCAGATTTATGCAGGGAGGTAACATTGGAAGAAGTAGAAAGCACCCTAAAACAATTTGCAAGGGAAAAGAGCCTCGGGCCCGATGGCTGGTCCGTGGAGCTTTTTTTGCATTTTTTGACATCATGGGGAATGACATCCTGAAGATGGTTGAATATACTCAGACACAAGGATACATCTCAGGTGCTTTGAACTCTACATTCCTTACTCTCATTCCAAAAATAAATGATCCAAAGTCTTTTGGAGACTTCAGGCCCATTGCATTAAGCAATCTTGCATATAAAGTGGTATCTAAGATTATTGTTGGTTGCTTGAAACCTATTTTTTCTAGATTTATATCTCCTGAGCAGTTTGGGTTCCTTCAGGACAAGCAAATACATGATGCAGTTGGTATTACGCAGCAGCTACTTCATACTGTAAAGTGCAAGAAGCGGAAAGCCATTTTGCTCAAAATGGATTTAGAGAAGGCATATGATAGAGTGAGTTGGGATTTCCTTAGAATTGTCCTCATTCAAATAGGGGTTCTAGCTCTTGCAATTAGATGGATCATGGCATGTGTTAACACTATGAATATTGTTGTTCTGGTCAATGGAGCCCCTACTTCGTTCTTTAGCTGCTCCAGAGGCATTCAGCAAGGTTGCTCAATGTCGCCCTTACTGTTTCTGTTGGTTATTGATGGACTTAGTAGACTGATTATGAAAGCAAAGTTGGAGGGACAGATTAAAGGGCTGCAAATATCAAATGATTTATTCATTACACATGCTTTGTTCATTGATGATGTACTAATTGATTGTTCAAATTCCGTGGATGAATGGAGGGTGTATCATGGCATCATAAATCTATTTTGTAAAGCATCTGGCATGAAAGTAAGTTTACATAAGTCTTCCCTATTTGAAAATCTTGTTGGACCAGACAAGGTGAGGAGTATTCAATCCTTCATGCCATACGGTTGCTATAAGTTGGTTGACGGATTTACATATCTTGGCTTCCATCTTAAGCCAAATGGCTACCTCATTAAAGATTGGCTTTGGCTGATAAGAAAGTTTGAGTCTCGTATTTCTCACTGGACATTCCGCCTTTTATCAATTGGAGGGAAGTTAACACTGCTCAAATCAGTTCTTATTGGAACATCGGTTTATTGGTTTTCTCTCTCACCTGTGCCATGTTCTGTTCTCAATTCATTGAGAAGAATTATGTTTAATTTCTTATGGACCAGGGGTTTGAAGAAAAAAGGTTTCTCATTGATTGGGTGGGAGAAGATATCTCTTCCCTTTACCTCGGGTGGTTGGGGGATAAAGGACTTATCCATCTTCAGTGCTGCTCTTCGTTTGAAGAGTCTTTGGCAGGTTTTATTTGGCAACTCTCTCTAGTCGAGAGTCATACACCATAAGTATATAAAAACTAAGGTATCCCACTAGCTCAGGTCACCAAGGAAAGTTGTGAGAGGGGTTTCACCTGTATGGAATGGCTTCATGAAGGTTTATTGTTGGCTGGCGAATGAGTTATGTTGGAAAGTGGGTAATGGACAGGAAGTGGCAGTGGGTGTTGACCCCGTTATGGGTTTGAAGGGTGAGTACCAATTCTCCCATGAGCTGCTAAGGCTATTGAAAAATGCTGGAATATATACCATGAATTCTATTGTTACTAGTAATGTACAGAATTATTGGCTTTCTGCAGCAGATCTACATCTTCCAAGGAATTATGCTGCTGAATGGGAAAATTATGTGCTAGCATTAAATATGGCTGGTATCCGCATTAGTACTAAGGAAGATTTGGTGGTATGGTGTGGTAATGAAGCTACTGGTAAGGTTACTACCTGCACTGCATATAACTATATTATTAAGAGGCGGTGTATTTTTCCTAACCATTGGTGGTATAAGGCAATATGGTATTGGCATTTGCCATTAAAACTTAAATGTTTTTTTTTGTATGTGCTTATAGATAGACTCAAAACTTGGGACAACCTTGCAATGTTAGGTTGGGTTGGACCAAATCTATGTATTTTATGCAAAAACAATGCTGAATCCTCATGCCACTTGTTTTTGGAGTGTTCATACACTAAAAGGTTGTGGGAAAAGATAAATTTGCATTTCGGTATCTCTGTTATGTGGGAAGGCAGTAACATTGAGGTCGGTATAAAATTATGGATGAAGAATTGTAGGCCACATTCCACTCTTCCAGTTTTTACATGCTGGGCTATTTGGTGTGTTCAAAATAAAGTGATATTTGAGAACCAAGCCCCTTCGCTGGATTATACATTTAATGTCTTTTTATGTCAGTACCTCTTATATCAAAATTTGGAATCAGTTCCTGTTAAGAGGGACTTTGGATATTTTCAGCCAACATATAGTGACCCTGCCTTATTCTTTGATGGGGTTGCTAATATGGGAAATTGTGGTGTTGGGGGGGTTATATTTCTCAGCTCGGAGCATTTCTACAATCTTCGTCTGAAATGTGGAAGAGGGACAAACATGAAGGCTGAGTTATTAGCGCTTTGGTGTGTCATCCGAGTGGCAAATATCTTTGGGCTGGCCAAAGTTAAAATATTTGGTGACTCAAGAGTCACTATCAAATGGGCAAGGGGAGAATATGAACTGAAGGAATTAGAACTAGATTATTGGTGCAACAGAATCAGTTTTCAGCGATTTTACTCTGGAACATATCTACAGGGAATTCAATTCAGAGGCAGATCAGCTTTCCAAGCTAGCACTAGATGGGGAGGAGGGATTTCTACAGTGGGAGGAGTATTGTGAAAACTGCTTGATCGACTCTGGCAATATGTTTTTTTGTACTAGATAGACTATAGGAGCGCCAATTTTGGTCTTCTTGATTTTGTGTTATTTTGGAGTTGATCTTGATAATAGTTGAAAAATCTGATCATGAACATTTAGAAGTTCGCTTTTTGAGTATCTTTGACATCATGTACTATTTGATTCAGTTATATGAATATCAATAGTATGTTTTTTTAGTGGAAAAAAAAACTAGTAGTTAAGCGCATAGACAACAACCAATGATAATAACTACACTTGAAGAACAAGTAACATATTTAATTTGTTCATGACAGCACTTAACTTGTGGCTTACCGGTATTCGCTAACCACAAGTTACATGACTATAATAGTTAATGTGTTAAGGATAACCTACCTGTATAGAGCAAGTAACATATTTAATTTGCTCATAACAACACTTGACTTATAACCTATCAATATTCATGAGCCGCAAGTTAAATGGCCGTCGTAGTTAATGTTAAATGGCCGTGTTAGTTAACGTGTTAAGGATGACCTACCGGCCTTCTCTGTTAGAATCTTATCCAACATGCCAGTTTTTGAAAAGATGCCCAAATCGAGTGGCCAGATGGAATCCGCCTGCCCACTATGGGCTTGCCCTAACAAATATACCTTTGCTCGCATTTCATCACATTGTTTTGAGCCATGGGTTCCAATCCTGAACCTTCACCCAGCTTGCTGCATGCTCTAGTTTTTCCGTTGCCATTACAGGGTCATATAAATCCCATGATGCACTTGACAGAAAAGCTTGCTTCTGCAGGTCTTACAGTCACCTTCGTCACAACGCATCACACCCATTCTCAAATCACCAAAGCTCATTTCAGCAAGTCTAGGATCGATCCCATTCATCTGGGAGCCTGCAATCTCGGTCTTGATATTCGCTCTGCTCGAATCTCCGATGGATTGCCTTTCAATTTCGATCGATCAGGCAGGTTCTTGGATCATATGCGCGCTGTGGAAAACATGGGAGAGGAGTTGGAACAGCTTATTCACAGTCTCAACAAGGCAGGCCCCCCCATCTCGTGCGTCATAGCCGATACCATACTCTACTGGTCACTTGATGTGACCAAGAAATTCGGCATTCCTTGGATCTCGTTTTGGACACAATCCACTACTGTTTATTCAATCTATCATCATGCTCATCTGCTGGAGGCTCACAACTATGAAGGAGCTTGTACCGGTAAGCTCTCTGCATATTAATACAAATATATTTTTTGGGAGTTGTCTGAAGATCATAGGATTCTGATTGTTTCAGACATCTGGATCATAATTTTTCCTCAAAAACTTCGTTTCTAGTTCGTTTCAAGATTGTCTTATATATACGAACTAGATTTTGGGCGTAAATAGTTCATAGTTAACCAAGATTGTGAAAAAATGAGGAAAACAAATGCAATAGTAGTTTTGTTTCTTTTTCTATCTTTTTACTAGTTAACATTCTCTTGCAGGGAAAAATTTGATTGATTATATTCCGGGAGTTCCGACGCTACACCCGAGAGATCTTCCTTGTGTGTTCCGGGAGAAAGATTTCGATTCAGAGTACGCCCTTCATATGGTGCTCAAGTCGCTTGAGTCAAGTCGCCGGGCAGACTGGATTTTCTCTAATACGTTTGACCATCTTGAAAGCGCGGAGATAAATTTAGAACCGCCAGTTTTGCAAGTCGGTCCGCTGCTTCCATTGGGTTGTTTCAAAGATGAAAATCCCGATTACGACAGGAGAATCGGAACAAGCATTTGGACAGAATATGAATGCTCGGCGTGGCTTGAGACAAAGCCCAAAGATTCGGTTATATATGTTTCGTTTGGGAGCATGATTCATTTATCTAAAGCTGAGCTGGAAGAAATAGCGATGGGTCTCAAGGACAGCGGGCAGCCCTTTTTATGGGTTCTTCGTCCCGACATAGTAGCTGACTGCGCGGCCTTAACGGATAGGTTCCTCGACGAGATGGGAATTGGGCTGCAGGGTCTAGTTGTTCCGTGGTGTAATCAGCTGCAAGTGTTGGCCCATCGCTCCGTGGGTGGATTTCTTACACACTGTGGATGGAACTCAATGCTTGAAAGCATAGCTCTTGGAGTTCCCATGCTGGGATTTCCTGTTTGGTCTGAACAATACACTAACTGCGTTCTCATGGCTGATGTGTGGAAGATTGGATTCAGCTTGAGGGGAGGCTGTCAGGCTGGAGACAGTAACAATCTGATCGTCAGGGAAGACATATCTAAGGCCGTAAGAAAATTGTTCACTGCCGAAGGAAAGGAGATGAAGAAAAATGTGAAGGCGCTAAGCGACAGTGCGAGCACTGCAATACTGGAAGGAGGATCTTCCCATAAGAATATTGAGAATTTTGTAAAAGGTTTGAAGGCAAGGACAACTTGTATCAACATGTAGTAAGTAATAGTGATGGAGAATTATTGTTCTCTCCATTTGAGTCGAGATGTTTCATAGATAACCCACATGTGTTCGATTCCTACAAGATCCAGAGACTAATCATGTTTCCCGAAAATAAAAAATTATATGGTTGAACAATGCAAAACGTTTTTATATATGTTATTCGTACATGCAAAGTCTCTATATCGACTTAAAAGGAATAGTGGAGTGGACGAGTAACTTTTGGCAAGTATTTGCCGTTTTAAAGAGTTTACAGCATTCATATTGCAGTTTGCTCTTGAAAGCCATTTAATGTTTCATCATTACTGTTATGATAGCCTACAATAATGTATGAAGTGTTTAATTTTTAAGGACATTTTTTTATGGTGTAAATTATACTGTGCAATTCATTAAAACAGTATAATTAATTTAGTTTAGGGTGTGGGTGTAAAGTTTTATTGTTGTTACATATATAATAAAAAAAACAAGTAACAAGAGCAGCATAGCTGCAACGTCCATGACATGACAATAGCAAAGTGGTATTTTCCTGTACTCGATAACTGCCGGAAGAGATGGGGAAACAAAGAAAGCATGGATCGAAAGCTCGGCTGCAATTTAGAAAATACACATTCAAAAACTTTGGAGAAGTTGTTTAATGAATAGGAAGATGGAACTGGGCAGCACTGTTGTGGCCAGAAAGCCAGTCGGCCTCTGTATTCATAAGGTAAGAACCCCATCGGTGACAGAGGAGGTAACAAAGAAAGATCTAAACTAGGTAGTTGGCAGATATCCCTTTTAACAGTCGAGACAGGCGGGCCTATGTTCTCCTTGCCATTTGAAGCTGACTGCCAGTCCCATCACTTAATGTTCTTTCTACTAATATATACATAATCATGCAATGGATTTTTTTTTGTCCCACCAGTGGCTCTAAATGGTTTTCTTTTTGCCCCACCAGTGGCTCTAAACTGTTGTATGCATAAATTGTCCAATGGTTTTTTGTTTTTCCTGTCCTACTACTGGCTCTAAAAAAATTTCTTGTCCTCCTACTGTCTATAAAATGTTAAAATACATTTCAGAAATTGCTGTACTTGCCCCAGAGCTGATGGCCACCCGAGTGTGACCCGACTTCCAGATATCTAAGGAAATAGAGACGGATAGCTTGGCGTTCAATTTCGAGAATGATACGATAATCTGCTTTGAACGGATAAATAGTTGTGCTTGGAATACGTGGATATAGAAAACCTAGCGTTTGATCTGTACCATTCATTTCGCACTGTTTCTGGTGAAATTAATGGAATCGGGCGACCTCAAGATTGTTTGAAATATTACATTTTTGTTGTTCAACAGTTTGTGATAAATATCTGAGATTGGGTTTTAATTTAGAATTACAATTTGTGATAGATGAGATTCTTGGTTGGGATGATTTCAGGAATTCCCAATTTGTAATAAAATTGTAGGGCAGAATGGTCACCCCTTTATCCACCTTGCATACCCACGTTGCATACCCATGCTGTTTGATCTGTAGCGAAAGCTTTACTGCAACAATCTTTTTTGAACAGAGAAATAGTTTTTGTATATCGTCAACGGTTGCGAAAGAGAAGCGATGAAGCCATTACGGTATATGTCTGTTCCCAGCAAAGGAGATCATAATGTCTCCACTTACAGAAGAAGAATATACAACATGGGAAAATCTCCTTGCTGCAGCCCATAAGAAGGGCGGCTCAACCGTCGGGCCTGGACCCTGAGGAGGATAAGATTTTGTCCGAATACATTGGAATTCACAGTGATGGTGTATGGGCAAATCTCCCCCAAAACTGGTAAATCTCTAATAGTCATATATATCAATATTGCAGAGGTACATGTGATTTGGGTGGTTAAATAAGCCTGGAGATTTTGTTTCGCACGTCTGAAGTGGCATGGAAGAAGTTGAAGGTTACGTTGGCTGAACTATCTTCGCCTTAATATTAAAGGGGTATCGGGTTTGGACCTGAAAAGCTGGGCTTTTTGGTTGTTTCTTATACCGGGATATTAAATACAGGGAAACATTTTAAAAAAAAGCTGACAATCTGACAGACATTAATTGATACTGATATTATTAGAGGAGAGGAGACATGTAAATTGAAATTCACACTTCAAATGCCAAGGGAAGTTTCAACTTATCATAATTAAAATATAGAAATTCATCAACATAAATCTGTGAAAAATATATTTTTTGAATTTAGTGCAAGTAAACTAATATATATAAAATGAAAACATTATGTAATGAACATAATAAGCTATACGAAATATTTTGTAAGACCTTTCTCAAAAACTAATAAACGCTTTTGAATATATAAATTCATTTAACAACCTTAAACACTTTAAGTGTATCTTTATTAAACAATTTTAACACTAATTTTCTTAGAATTTAAAAAATTCTTTAGTCAAAATTCTACCAAAAATTTTGGTAAGCTTTTAGACTACTCATTAGAATTCATTGAAATATTTTGTTTATTTCTATTTTTTTTTTCTAAAATTTTTTATATTTAAAAAATTCAAAAAATAATTTAAATAAATAATGTAATTAAAAATTATAATTATTTTATAAATCTTAAATGTAATATAGAAAAAAAGGTATTTGATTGATTGGTAAAATTCAAATTTCTACTTGTTTAAATTGTATTTTTGAATCCATAAATAGATTCAACACCGTCAAATACCCCATGGCACCCAAATTATGCAATTTTCATAGCTAATATATGTGATTCTAATATTTTTTAAGGATTTCCAATCCTAATACTTAGACTAAAATATACTCGAAAAAAGCTGAAAACTTAGAATATTTAGACTACACCCATAATTTGTGGTTGGGACATCCATAGGCCAGAAGTTAAGTGCTACCATATTTAAACTACACCCTTAATTTGTGGTACTGATGCATTCAAGCATCAACCATTAGTTATTTTTTTTTCTTTTTTCTCTCTCACACATTCTTCCAGTTATTTTCCATGAATGGTTGGTTATCCATTCATCATCTACGAGTTATACATGCATCCGCTACCACAAGTAGTTTTTTTTTTTTTTTAAATAATTGTTTATTTTGAATTTTGAATGGCTACCATAAAATCAATCTGGAAAGTACACCATCATTGTACAATCCTAGAAAAACATAGGTCTCATCGTTGTACAATCCTAGAAAAACATATGCCTTAATCTACCCCAAATTCTAAAATAAAAATGTCTATCAACATAAATACCATTAATTTATAACTACCAAAACCCATGACCCATTTCAAGTAAAAGTGAAAAGTAAAACTAACATTTAAACAACTCCATCGTAGAACTATGGTAAAAACTAGTATAGATCCATCTTAAAAGATGATCTACTAAGAGGGATCAAATCTCTCAAGGCACAAACCCCTTTTTAGAGTGCAAATGTTGAGAAATAGTTTAATTGATTTAATTTGTGTAGTTTTATATATATGCCATTGTAAATATAAATGGTTTAAATCTAATTTGAGTGGACATGTTATTTTTTATAATATTTTATTATTTTTAAAAAAGACATGTGTCGCCACGGAAGGAGTTCCTACTCGGCTGTAGAAATTCTACGCCTCTTCGACACAATAAATTACCTTAAGAAGATTGAGCTTATGCTTAGTGTTTTTCTCAGTGCAGATTGAGTAGGGTTTCGGTGGAGATTTTTCTTAGTTTTCTGCAGGATTGGGTTGAAGATGATGGTTGAAGAGGCATTTTCTTAGCAACAACAACTTGGAGTCAAGTTGATTCGTTTGAATCAACCTAGTACCAGCCAAGTATAAAAAAAGTGGAAACTTTTGGTGTTCGTTGTTGCTTTTGAATCGTTCTATTTAGCTTGTTGTTTTAGTACTTTTTTGTGGGAGCTAGGTTTTTCGGTCTTTTTCGCTTTCTCCTTGTTTTGGTGTGTCAGATATGGCTGCTTTTTGGGTGGGCTCCAGGTGGTTTTTGAGGTGTGGCTTTCTTCGGTTTTGGACATTTCGGATTTAGGGTTACTATTTTTACTGTGTTCTAGTTTGTGCCTGCGGGGTCCCATTTGTCCGTTTCTTGATTGGGGGTAGGTGTTTGTACCTCATTGCTTTGTACTGGCCTGTGTCAGGGCACACATATCTTTGTTGTGTTTGTTTTTAACAGTTGGTGCCAGTTAGGATAGGGTTTCTATGAGGCAACATACTTTGGATTTGAGTTTTGATACCCCACTTGTCAGTTCGGGTGTACATATGCCTTTCGTTGAGATGGAGAGGAGCGTGTCTGCTACATTTGAGTCTGTCGACAACCATATCTTGATCCATAACCCTAATCCTGACTTTGGTTGGCCCAGTCATTTCAGGGGTTCTAAAGCTAGGAAACGCGGACAAGTTAAAGCACTGAAGGTGCATGATGGGTTGGATCGTTTCCATATTCCACAAGAGACTAACTTGGAACCACGGGGGCTTCACTCAATAAACCACTATCATAGCATGTTCGTTCATGACATATGAAACAATACCCCTAATTTCATTAAATATTGGAAAACACCTTCCAAAATCGTTTTTTTTAACCCCCTCCTAATATGCCTTCCCGATTTTAAAAAACCCCTATTTTCACTAGATATTGTATGTATCAATTTTTTCATTAACATTTTTCATACCCCTTTATATTTATACCTAGTATATTGATATGATACCCCTCTTATAACCCCACATGCATTCTACAATGCACCTTGCTTCTTTCAATGTATATTGTGGATGCACATTACTTCACCCACAATGCAATTACTTAACCACATATCATTATGATTTGCAACATCTAATTGTCTAATGAAAAGATAGGAGATCAGTTCTTGTATGTCACTAGAGCCAATGCACATGGTACAACATTTAGATTGCATGTTGCAGTTCCCCAATCACTGACTAAGCCTATTGTGGGATAGGTATCTAAGCCCCTAGGGCTTGTAAAAAACTCTAGCAGGCTAACTAAACCTCCCAAGGCCCGTAATAGGCACGAGTGGTTGGGTATTCAATCCCCCAAGGCCTATCGAGGGCCTATAACAAGCCTTGCAGGCTTAGAGCCTCCTAAGGCTATTGGTAACAACTGGCTAAGTGTTATTAGTAACAATTGGTTGTCAATGACCACTATCTATCGACTATGATCGACTGGAAACCCACTTCACCATGAAACCACTAGCCTCAAGCATGCCTCAAGACACGATTTCCCTACATACTGGTAAGATCGAGCCTTGCCTCAACCCGATTTCTCATCCGACCGTGATCCCGCCATCTCCATTTGGAGGATATATTTTAGCACATCCATATAAAAAGGACCCCAAAGTATTTATGTATTGTTACATTAAAAAAAAAATACCCTTTGCCCCTTAATATATAAGAAATATAATTTTTAGGTTTTCATGAATATTTAATACCGCAATATGAATGAACGTGATATTATATTCCCTTCTAGTGAAGCCCCCTTGCTTGGAACGTATAGAGATGTTGGCTTCCAGAGCTATTGTCAGTAGATTAGAGTTCACAGTGGGTGACCAGAAGGACTTGGTCGAATGGGTCAGGAAACATTGGATGCCAATCGTGGGTGATTTTCTGAGGGTTATGCTACTAATGAATGGCTGGCTCATGTTTATATTTTCAAAACTAGAGCATGTAGGTATTATTCTGAAGCGATTCTGGTGTTTCAAGGAGGGTTCCATCTATCTTAAACGGTGGCATCTGGCATTTGACCCATTAAGGGAAAAACAAAGTTTTAGGCATTTGTGGTTGTTAATTCTTGGGTTACCGATTGAATTGTGGACGGAGAATATATTGATGGGCATTGCTAATACTGTTGGGCGTTTTGTGCGGTTCGATAATTGTTCTCTTTTTGGATATGACCGTAGATTTTCTAAAGTTATGGTTGAGTTTTAAATGGCTCGGGGGCTGCCGGCTGAGGTTGAATTAATGTGGGGCACTTGATTTTGGAGGCAGCGTCTTGAATATTTTAAAGTTCCATTTCGGTGTTATTCATGCCAACGAACTGGCCATATTCCAGCTCACTATTCAGAGCTCCAGGTACCTGCGCAACCGGAACTTACTCCTGCACCTATGGATTCTTTGAATGCTTATCTAAAGGACTAGTCGATGGGTTCAAAAGTGTAGGTTTTGAACACGGGTAAGTCCTCGCCGCATTCTATTTCCCCCTTTCCTGACCTTTCTAAAGCTAAATTAGATGTTATTATGGATGTTGAGGCTATTCTGGATAAGAGAATCACATATGGGTATGTTGTCTTGAAACTTGATACACCAGTGGTGAAAGAGTCCATTAATCGGCATGAGACTCTTTCTATAAAACCGCTGGCTTGTCGGGACTTGTTTGGAGAGAGTCTTGTGTTGGTTTTGGGTATTTATATTTCTAATACCCTTCCTGTTGAGGGTCGGACTAGGGGCTCTTTGGATGGGGAGTATGTCGAGGGGGATTTGATTGTTTAGCAGGATACCGCACTGGGTTCATTTATTCCTGAGGATTATGAGATATTGGGGGATGTGGGTTATAAAAATTGTGGTAATTCTAAATTACTTACTCCATTACTGATATTTTCAAAAAATCCCTCTTCAAACCCTTTGGTCTCGTCGGTAAATTCATTGAGATTCCAAAATGTTACTATTAGAAAAGCCAAGAAGATAGGTAGAAAAGTGGAGGATTCTGGAGATAGGCATGGGTATAAACCTGTTTCTGAGAGGATTGATTTGGTGGAGGGGGTTGATAGTGTTTATGAACTTTCTGGGGGCCTTAGAGCTGTTCCCCCCTGTGACATTGTTCTGTAATGTCCATTTGTTCATTGAACATTAGGGGTTTGGGTAGGGCTGCATGAGTTAGGGCCCTTACAAACCTAATTACTACTACTCGCTCGAGCATTCTTTTATTACAGGAGACTATCTGTGAGGATGTGGCTGCAATTACAAAAGTTGTGGGTATTCTCAATAGATGGGAATTATCGGTTATTAGTTCGTGTGGGTTGTCGGGTGGACTTTTGGTGGCTTGGGATCCTAGATTCTATACTTTCTTGGTGTACAAAACTTCCTGGGGCATACTAATGGATGGATTTTTTATATCTGATGATTTACATTTTTCTATTTTAAACTGTTATGCTCCTTATAAGGATAGAGAAATTTTTTGGAATGGATTACAAATTTCTGGTATTTTGAATATTGGCAACTTAATCGTGGCAGGTGACTTGAATTTTACTAGACTGGCCCAGGAAATTTGGGGTACAAATGCTAAGTTGGATATATTAGAGGATTACTTTTCTGAGTTCCTAGTCAACAACGATTTGATTGATGTTTGCACTAGTGTCTTCACTTCTACTTGGACCAATGGCAGAGGAGGTCATGAGGGCATACTAAAAAGATTGGATAAATTTCTTCTCAAAGCACCTTTTCTGAATTCATGTAAGCGTTATCGCTCTTGGGTTGGAAAGAACAAGATTTCGGATCACTGGCCGGTATTTTTGCAATTGGACGATAATGCTCTCCAGCATAACTACCCTTTCAAATTTGACTGCTCTTGGCTGTCCAATGATGAATTTGTGTATTTTGTCAGGGACGTCTGGTTGAATTCTAGTGTTGATCAGCATTTAAACCTTGTGGATCTGTTTTGTTTTAAGTTGAAAGCTCTAAAAGGGAAAGTTTCAAAGTGGATACACAAAAAAGAAGAAGGATAGCCAGACATCGTTGGATGTGGAAACTCAGTTACAACATTTATATTCCTACAATTTGGTGGCTCATTTAGATAGTAATGGTTTTGAGTTGCTCAAGAAACTGGAAGCAGAGAAAGAAAACATTCATTTAAAAGAGGAGAAGGAGTGGCGCCTAAAGAGTCGGGCTCCGTGGGTAAATTTTGGTGATACGAACACAAATTGTTTTCACACCTATGGGTTGGTGCAAGCTAATGTTGGCCACTCATGACGCGTTAGCAGCAATGGACTCCTGGAAAAATAGAAATCTGAACGTCAAAAAGCAATATTTGAGCTACCTACACAACTTTTTGGAATATGGCACAAGAAGATGAAATGTAGATAATCGGATTACCTTCCGAAATATATAAATATTATCTATGGAAATTAAGTATAACTCCCAAAAAATGGGGTTCTCCTGAGGTTGGCATGTTATTTTTTTAAGAAAACATAATGAATATGTTTGCGTTAGTTCCCTGGTTCAGTATGCAAATGGTGGAATTTTGTGAAAAAAATTATGTACAGTCATAGATAACAGGTTGTTCTAGTGTAGTGCTATTTTTCCATATTTATTTATTTTAATTTTAATTTTATTTTTAATTAAGGAAGTCAGCCAAGCCCTAGAGTGACTAGGTCGAGCATTAGTCCCCG
>BSBM01000893.1:7597500-7690000 GCA_027924585.1 Larix kaempferi
TTGTCTCATTCTTACTTGCATATTTAGAAGGTGCAGAGCTCTCCATTGCTGTCCATGAACTTACCATGTTGTTTGAACCTAGAAATTTGAATTCAGAGACCATGTTACAGATTGGGAAGTGGGTTTTGTTGGCTGTAGGTGAGAAGAGAGGTTGAGCAAGCTAGGAACCCTTACCCTTGAGTTCTACTGCTCGTAGGTGCTTGAGAAGCCATAGATTGAGGGTTAAGTGAGATCCCTGTAGAGCTCTCTATGAGCATTTGGATAAGCAGAAAGAGTAGAATGTGTTGTGGGATGATAAATAGAAGCTTGTAGGTGTTTCCTTCTCCCTGGTGGCCTTATAGCGCAACTTGGGGGTGGCCTCTCAGTAGCAGAAAGAGTATATGCTGGGCAGAGTGCCTATGGTTGCGTGGAAAAGCGCTCTTACACAACTAGTTGCTTGGATCTGCGTTGAATAAAGATAAGTACTCTCATGTATTTGAATCTGAATTGTTTTATTTGATGACTGTAATGTTTATGCTTGTACTTGCATAATAGATGTGTGTGGATAGTTTTGAATTCCATTGTGCATGTTTATTGGCATTCTGCACACATTTTATTCGTTGAAATTCGTATTATGGATCTAGGGAAAAATTTGAAAGCCCAGATTTGGCCAACTTCCCCTCCTGATGGTCGGATTGGGTGAGGGGGATGTTACAAAGCCCAACACACCTGGAATTGATTTTAAGTTTTAAATAATAAATGTTAATAAATGAGGATGATTTTTTTTTAGATTTATAAAATTGGTAACTAGCTTGGATCACCTGAAGGAAACCAAACCCAGATAAAGATAAATCCTTTCCCTTTGAAGTATCGTGACCATTTCATCATCATGTTAAAGCCCTTTCCGTCCGGTACAAGGATCATCCACTCATGTAATTATATTTGGGGTGAGCACGTAATATTTCTATTAGTGTTCAATCGTTCCTAAAGTTATACTTGAACCAGATTTCGATAAAGCCCGCTTGGTCCCAAAAGCACCTGGAAGAAAATTTAGAAACTACAACAATACGAACTCATTCGATGGGATCATGTTACAACTTTGCAGGGCTAAAATGACTGTTTGTTGTAGTGGAAACAGACTCAGTAGTCTAAATTTGCATAACACTGGAATAAGTTCATCATTTAGACATTTTTTCAAATTCAAGTTAGATTGTTGAAATTACATTATGAAGTTGCTTCGATGCTAATAAATCTTCTGTTAAGTTGCCGAAAAGAAAAGCATTTATGAACAAATCCCATATATATGTTGGCTTTCTTGGTTGGAAGTTAGAATGTTGAAAAATTCTCTATCCAGTATAGAGCTTGAGCAATCCTAAGCTTGTGGATAGGAGAACTCAAGATCAACAATGTGGACAGAGGGTCGTTAGCATAATTCGTCATTGTTTTGTCTTTTTTGGCAAGGTATTATTTTGGTAGTCAATTTTTTAGCCTAAAACATGCTTGAATGGATGTTAAACATAGCATCATCAAAACTAAAACCCTCAAAGTCTCCAGTTTATACAACCTCACCAAATAAATTAACCATTATAAAAAGAAAAAAAGAAAAGCGGTGTTCAATAAAGGGTTGAAACATTGTAAGTTATCTCACTCCAGTGAATATAGTTGTAAAAGATAATCAGTTAGGATTTTTAAATTGTCTATCTATGTACAAATTACTAAAGTGCCCCTTCTGTGTACAAATTGGTAAAGGCCCATCAGTGAAGAAATTATAGCCTCATTTCTCATTTTTGTATGTAGCCAAAGTGGACACCTTGCCAGTTACCTTTCAAAACTCAGTATCGTTGCAGGGGATTCATGTGTCAATCCACCAAGGAGAGAAGCATACGAAAATAGGAACTCAGTTCGATAGTTCACAGAGGAAAAAACAGAGACTGAGCAGAGGAAGGGGCTCGATGGGTGTCAAGAGAAGTTTGAAGGTGGCGTCCATGCCATGCATTCAATGCTGGAAACTTGTCAATCCTCGAGATGCTGAAGGAACAGAGCTGGGAGTCCTCCTTTCCGGCTAACGGGAGTGGACAAATCCAACCTCCTTTTCGGCTAATGGGAACAGAAAAATCCAACGATATTTGGCCGTGGGTCAGAAAGACGATTTGGCTCAGAAATCGGTGACGGTCGCTGGCTTCCCGGTCCAAATTGTCTGTAGACAACTCCAAGGACAAATCAAGCATAAATAACACTTGCCGTATTTTTCTACCATGTATCAAAAAACTGATAGATAAATATATTCAATTAGTAGGTGCATGGTCGCGATTTCAACTTGAAGTCTGTTTCAATTAGTCGTCATGTGCCCGCTAGTTTTCCACCTGGACGTCTGTGTCGATGCAACCTTACGAGAGACCATGCATGTGTTACATTTGGCGTTTAGACCTACCATTGCCAATTCACCCAATAACTAGTAGAGCCATTGTGTTTATACCTCAATTATCTATTACCTTATTTAATTAAACGGGTTGTTTGTCACTACCTTTTATCCATGCATGAGATACGAGTTATCCATGCATCAAGAGAGACTATTCATGTGCTACATTTGGCCTTTAGACTTACCATTGTCAATTTGTCCAATAACTAGCATAGCCACTCTGTTTGCACCAAGACTCAGTGCTCTACAACCCAGTATGGGGGAGATGTTGTAACGTTTGTTCCTAACAAAATAATTAAAAAAATTCATGTTGGCTCATAAAATAAAAAAAATTATGGAAAGTATTTAAAAAAATCCATGTTGGCTCATAAAATAAAATATTATGAAAAGTAATTAAAAAATCGATGTTCCTTTATAAAATAAAAACTTAAAACTTAAACCCGAATCTATCAATCAAGAGAGATCAAATTTCTTGAGTTTAAATTTAAAAAAAGAAATACACAAGAAATTGGATCCCTCTCGGTGCTTGATAGACACTGATTTAAGATGGATCTATGCTGGTTATGCCTAAATTACCTATTATCTTGTTTAATTAAATGGGTTGTTTGTCACTCCTTCTTATCCATGCATGAGCTACGAGTTATCCATGTAGCAACTACTAGTTATTCTTTACATTTCTTTATTTTTTATAATAATTTGTTTATTTTGAATTTATCAATCCGGAGAGTACACTTGTGGGATCCTTCTTCAATCTAGGAAAAGCATAAATGGTAGTCCACTCCAAATTCTAAGATATAAACACATATCGATGTAAAAAGAAAAAAAAAGCATTTCAACCCTTGACAGGCATACATGCAACGTGTTAAAGAAGTTTAGTCCATTGGTTGTAGCTTCGGTGGTTGGGAAGAAGTTTAGTCCATTGGTTGTAGCTTCGGTGGTTGGGAGGAAAGATTGTTGCCCTCCCCACCCAAATTCAATTCTTGTAAGTGACATGATGCTCTTGTTGAGCCCATTGTATTTCAAGCTTTCCTTGATTATGATTGAAAAATTTATGGTCAGATTGTCAACTTTTTTTTGGGGGGAAATGTTTCCCTATTTAATATCGCTTAGTATAAGTAATAAGACACAACCAAAACTCCCGGCTGTCCGCGCTTGTTTGGGCAAATGTTTCCCTTTTTTTGGGAAAGGTTTCCCTGTTTAATATCGCTTCAACTTATTTTGGGGAAATGTTTCCCTGTTTAATATCGCTTTAGCGTTTTTTTTGGAAATGTTTCCCTGTTTAATGTTTAATATAAGAGACAACTAAAACTAATCCGGCAATTTTGGGTCCAAAACGACGAAGACGAAGATAGTTCAGCCAACGTAACCTGCGAAATAAATCTCCAGGCTTAATTAGCCACCCAAATCACATGTAACTCTGCAATATTGATATATTATTATTAGAGATTTGCCCATACACCATCCCCATGAATTCCAATGTATTCGGACAAAATCTTATGAGCCGCCCTTCTTATGAGCTGCAGCAAGGAGATTTTCCCATGTTGTATATTCTTCTTCTGTAAGTCGAGAGTTTATGATCTCCTTTGCTGGGAACAGACAGACACCGTAATGGCTTCATCGCTTCTCTTTCGCAGTACCGTTACCACATGAATTAGTTTCTCTGTTCAAAAAAGATTGTTGCAGTAAAGCTTTCGCTACAGATCACACAGCATGGGTATGCAACGTGGATAAAGGGGTGACCATTCTGCCTTACAATTTTATTACAAATTGGGAATTCCTGAAATCATCCCAACCAAGAATCTCATCTATCACAAATTGTAATTCTAAATTAAAACCCAATCTCAGATATTTATCACAAACTGTTGAACAACAAAAATGTAATATTTCAAACAATCTTGAGGTCGCCGGATTCCAATAATTTCACCAGAAACAGTGCGAAATGAATGGTACAGATCACAAATATTTATCCGTTCAAAGCAGATTATCGTATCATTCTCGAAATTGAACGCCAAGCTACCCGTCGCTATTTCCTTAGATATCTGGAAGCCATGTGGCCATCAGCTCTGGGGCAAGTACAGCAATTTCTGAAATGTATTTTAACATTTTATAGACAGTAGGAGGACAAGAAAACTTTTTAGAGCCGGAGTAGGACATGAAAAACAAAAAACATTAGACAATTTATGCATATAACAGTTTAGTCCCACTGGTGGGACAAAAAAAAAACATTTCATGGCTTATGCAGATACTAGTAGAAAGAACATTGAGTGATGGGACTGACAGTCAGCTTCAAATGGCAAGGAGAACATCGGCCTGCCTGTCTCAACTGTTAAAAGGGGTATCTGCCAAGATGGGGTTCTTACCTTATGAATACAGAGGCCGACTGGCTTTCTCGCCACAACAGTGCTGCCCAGTTCCATCTTCCTATTCATTGCAGCCTAGTTTGAATGTGTATTTTCTAAATTGCAGCTGAGGTTTCGATCAATGCTTTCTTTGTTTCCCATCCCTTCCGGCAGTTATCGAGTACCGGATGCTATCACTTTGATATTGTCATGATGTCATGGACGTTGCAGCTATGCTGCTCTTGTTACTTGTTATTATATATGTAACATCAACAATAAAAACTTTACACTCATGCCCTAAACTAAATTAAGTATGCTGTTTTTATGAATTGCACAGTATAATTTACACCATAAGAAAAATGTCCTTAAAAATTAAACACTTCATACATTATTGTAGGCTATCATAACAGTAATGATGAAACATTAAATGGCTTTCAAGAGCAAACTGCAATATGAATGCTGTAACAATCCCATTCTTTAAAACGGCAAATACTTGCCAACAGTTACTGGTCCACTCCACTATTCCTTTTAAGTACTCGAATAGAGACTTTGCATGTACGAATAACATATATAAAAACGTTTTGCATTGTTCAACCATATAATTTTTTTTATTTTCGGGAAACATGATTAGTCTCTGGATCTTTGTAGGAATCGAACACATGTGGGTTATCTATGAAACATTTACATTGTTCTCCTCGACTCAAATGGAGAGAACAATAATGCTCCATCACTATTACTTACTGTTACTACATGTTGCCTTCAAACCTTTTACAAAATTATCAATATTCTTATGGGAAGATCCTCCTTCCATTATTGCAGTGCTCGCACTGTCTCTTAACGCCTTCACATTTTTCTTCATCTCCTTTCCTTCGGAAGAGAACAATTTTCTTACAGCCTTAGATATGTCTTCCCTGACGATCAGATTGATACTGTCTCCAGCCTGACTGCCTCCCTTCAAGCTTAATCCAATCTTCCACACATCAGCCATGAGAACGCAGTTAGTGTATTGTTCGGACCAAACAGGAAATCCCAGCATGGGAACTCCAAGAGCTATGCTTTCAAGCATTGAGTTCCATCCACAGTGTGTAAGAAATCCACCAACGGAGCGATGGGACAACACTTGCAGCTGATTACACCACGGAACAACTAGACCCTACAGCCCAATTCCCATCTCGTGGAGAAACCCATCCGTTAAGGCCGCGCAGTCTGAAGAATCTACTATGTCGGGACGAAGAACCCATAGGAAGGGCTGTCCAGGCCCATCGCTATTTCTTCCAGCTCAGCTTTAGATAAATGAATCATGCTCCCAAACGAAACATATATAACCGAATCTTTGGGCTTTGTCTCAAGCCACGCCGAGCAGGCATACTCTGTCCAAATGCTTGTTCTGATTCTCCTGTCGTAATGTAATCGGGATTTTCATCTTTGAAACGACCCAATGGAAGCAGCGGACCGACTTGCAAAACGGGCGTTTCTAACTTTATCTCCGCGCTTTCAAGATCGTCAAAAGTATTAGAGAAAATCCAGTCTGCCCGGCGACTTGACTGAAGCGACTGAGCACCATATGAAGGGCGTACTCTGAATCGAAATCTTTCTCTCGGAACAAACAAGGAAGATCTCTCGGGTGTAACGTCGGAACGCCCGGAATATAATCAATCAAATTCTTCCCTGCAGGGGAATGTTAACGAGTAAAAAGAAAGAAAAAGATACAAAACTACTAAAAATATATGATTTGCATTTTTTTTCCTCAGTTTTTCACAATTTACTTGGAATGGTTGGAATCCTAGATATAATATAAGGCGTTAGTTAATTGTGAAGTATTTTCGCCCAAAATTTAGTTCGTAGATATAAGACAATCTTGGTTAACTGTGAACTATTTTCGCCCAAAATCTAGTTCGTATATATAAGACAATCTTGAAAGGAACTAGAAACGAATTTTTTGAGGAAAAGTTATGATCTAGATGTCCGAAACAATCAGAATCCTATGATCTTCAGTATGCGGAGAACTTACCTGTACAAGCTCCTTCATAGTTGTGAGCCTCCAGCAGATGAGCATGACGATAGATTGAATAAACAGTAGTGGATTGTGTCCAAAACGAGATCCAAGGAATGCCAAATTTCTTGGTCACATCAAGTGACAAGTAGAGTATGGTATCGGCTATGACGCACGAGATGGGGGGTCCTGCCTTGTTGAGACTGTGAATAAGCTGTTCCAACTCCACTCCCATGTTTTCCACAGCGCGCATATGATCCAAAAACCTGCCTGATCCATCGAAATTGAAAGGCAATCCATCGGAGATTCGAGCAGAGCGAATATCAAGACCCAGATTGCAGGCTCCCAGATGAATGGGATTGTTTCTAGACTTGCTGAAATGAGCTTTGGTGATTTGAGAATGGGTGTGATGCATTGTGACGAAGGTGACTGTAAGACCTGCAGAAGCAAGCTTTTCTGTCAAGTACATCATGGGATTTATATGACCCTGTAATGGCAACGGAAAAACTAGAGCATGCAGCAAGCTGGGTGAAGGTTCAGGGTTGGAACCCATGCCTCAAAACAATGTGATGAAATGCGAGCAAAGGTATATTTGTTAGGGCAAGCCCGTAGTGGGCAGGCGGATTCCATCTGGCCACTCGATTTGGCCATCGTTTCAAAAACTGACATGTTGGATAAGATTCTAACAGAGACTTAGAGCCCAGGAAGGCCGGTAGGTCATCACCTTGACACATCTACGGCCATTTAATTTGTGGGTTGTGAATACTGATAGGCCACAAGTTAAGTGTGGCTATCAACTCATCTTTGACATATTAACGACCACTGCCATTTAACTTGTGGCTAGTGAATAGGCCACAAGTTAAGTGTGGCTATCAACTTACCACTGCCATTTAACTTGTGGCTAGTGAATAGGCCACAAGTTAAGTGCTGCCATGAACAAATTAAATATGTTAGGTGTTCTTTATGTGTAGTTATTATCACTGGTTGTTTATACCCTTAACTACCAGTTATCCATGCATCAATGCATCAGCTACCATGTATTTTTTATATTATTTTCTTTTATAATTGTTTATTTCCAAATACCAGTTATAAATTAAATATGTCAGGTGTTCTTCATGTGTAGTTATTATCACTGGTTGTCTATACCCTTAACTACCAGTTATCCATGCATCAATGCATCAGCTACCATGCATTTTTTATATTATTTTCTTTTATAATTGTTTATTTCGAATTTGGAGTCTTTCTCAACTTTATCACCATATCAATGTCAATGTCAATGTCAAGAATGCTACATCAATTATGTTTTTTTAGATTACCCAAGGATAAGACAAGTGTATGTGACATCAATAATGTATTTTTGTAGATTGCTCAAAGATAAGACAAGCACTATTAAATAACTTGTTGATGACACTTAAGTTTTTGTTCATAAAACTTAATTTCTGAATTCTCAATATTCCGTCACCAAAGTTAAATAGCTATACTCATTAATAAATTAAACTTTTATAATCTTTAAATATAAAAACATATTTTTAATCATATAATATCATAAATAAACTTTATTATTCAAAATATTATTAAAAAAGTCACTCATTTAACTTTAAACTTTAAGTTACTATCCTTGCCAAGGCTTTCGATGACAAGTCAAATATTTTTGAAACCAAAATTTTTCTCATCTTTTATAATGTTGTGTATAATTTTAGTATTTAACATAATATTCTCAAAAATAAAAATTAATTTTATAATTTTTAAAATTCAAATTTTTGATTTTTTTTATTGATTGAAGACAACTTCGATGAGACATATATCTCTCTAGGAATGATTTTTTTTTCTTAATTTAATTTAATTTTTTTTTTTATATAACACAAATTCCTAAAAAAAGATGTTACCTCATTTAAATATTACTTGTATTGACCACCATGCTGCCATGCTCTTCACCAATGATGATAGTGGTCGCCCGCTTTGTGCGGCGAAGGAAGTGTGGAGGTTGTTGGTGGCGGAGGAGGGGCAGGATTTTCAAGCCAGCATTGGCGGGGATCCTGGTTAGATTTCGACAAAAGGATGTCCGTTTTCTGGAAAAAGTATGGAATGCATGTTCACTGCCAAGGACATGCAGAGCTTGACCTTGAAGGAAATGCTAAAGCCTCTCATGATTCCTTGATACCTATTAGAAATTTGGTAAAAATCCCACCTCTAAAAAAATGAGGGTTTCAACACTAAATAAAGTCATTTTGTTGTTGTCTTCATTTTTTCTAACCGTTAGTATGAAACATAGGCGCTATTTAACGAGAAAAATGGCCCATGATGGGAATTTTGCTCGTCAAATTCCATCCCTGTTGCTACTACCTGTCCAACGCAGCCTCGTTCCTCTTCTCCTGTGTCAACGCACTTGATACCAACAACTTGACTCGTGAAGCAGAAGGAGATGGCCGGGAGTGTGGAATACATGACACAGAGAGCTCTGTTGTCACATACCCAAAATCTGAACATTTTATGTTCTAAGGAAAACATTATGTTATATGTTATTTTAAAGTTTTTATGATTATTGACCAAGTGGGGTTTAGGATGATTGTAATTAATTACTCTAATATTTTTATTATTAATAACTAAAATAGGAGACAAATATCCAAAGGACACTGTTGAAAAGAGTGTTCACTGACCCACTAGGAGGAATGGGAAAGGGTGGAGAGCAAACTGACCCTTGGCAGCATCATCATTCACTTCTAGATGTTGCAGGGGGAAACTTCCCTATTTTTATGGTCATGTTCCCTAAGAAAGTGGAACTGAGCAGGTGGCTCAATAACTAAGAAACTGACCAAAGACCTAGGCATGCTATATCACCCATCGAATTGAGCAGGAGGCTCATCAAAGTTTTCCTTGTGACTGTTTCTGAAAGATAAAAATAAGAGTGTATAAGAGATTCGAGGAGGGGAAGGTTAGGAAGTGAATGATAGAACTAAGTCTGCATTTCTGAACTAGTACTGCTTAATGTAGAGTTCAATTGTGCTAAAGGCTGAAGTGATACTGTTGAGTAAATTAAGTATTATTGTTGAGTTGTAGAGGAATTTATTCCATTCTCCACACATCATCTTCGTCCTGGTGGTTCAGTGAACAGGCTCGAGGGTCCTAAGGCAAGTGACTTGGATATTTTCAGGAGAAGGTTGGGTAGAATGGGCTCCTTTGGGTGTTTGTTTCCCTCTTCAGTTATCAGGTTCTTATTGTCTCATTGTTTTGTTTATACTGTATATATTTTTCTGAAAATGTTTAAATATATCATGAACTCCATATTTGTTTTAGTTAGCATAGAGGATAATTATCTAATATGCTTCTGTACTATGAATGGAAGAATAGATTAGAAATGTAGTGTGACATACCCATTACTTGAAACATTTTATGTTTGAGAGAAACATTATCTTAAATTTTATTGTAAAGTTTTATATTTGGCCAAGCGGCCAAGGATGATTGTAATTGCACAATATTATTATTTAATAAAATAAAATAGGAGACACTCACCCAAAGAGACTGTTGAAAGAGTGTTTACTGACCCACTAGGTGGAATGGAATCTGGGGTAGAAGGCAATGGACAAGTGGCAGCATCAGGAACTCAGTAACTAGTTGTTGTTATGGGACAACTCCCTTTAATTGTGGTCAAAGTTCCCTAAAATATGGGACTAGAGCTTGAGGCTCATTTATTTGGAAACTGAGCACTAAAAGACCTAGGAATCTTTTTAAGCCATTGAATTTGAGTGGGGGCTCACACTTTTTCTGACGAGAAAATTTACCTTGTGGTTTTGCTGTATGCACACAAGAGATTCGATGAGGGGAAGCTATGTTTTGAGTTGGTTTGTAAGTCTGTTTCACTTATGCTGAGTGCAGAGGTTTATTTTGAGGTGTACGCAAGTCTCCATTGATTGTTGGAAGTATAACCTGAGTGCCTTGCTTATACACAGAGTCTTCTACCTAGTGATTCAGTAAACAGGATCATTGGTCCAAAGGAGCAAGTGATATTGGCTGCTTCTTCTGCAGAAGGTTGGGAGGAACAAGACTCTTTGGGTGTTTGTCCACCCTATCTACATTATCAGGTTCTACTTGTTATTTCATTCCTAGTAATTATAACTTATTGTTTTTTCTTGATTATTGTTTTCTGAATATTGTTAGTTATCACCAATCAGTCTGAAATAAATGATTTTTCTGAAATGTTTATCATCTCTGTATGTAGTTGGAGAAGTTTTATTATAATGATAGAATAAATTGCTTCCCTGCATTTTTCCACACACTGTTCTTATGTCGTACTCTAGTATAGGGAAGAGTTATTAAAGATAGATATGATCAATGATATGAAATAGATAGAAATGATTGAATGCTTTCCTTAGATAAACTCTATTATATTCCTATATTATATTCTGTTTACATTTCGGTAAAAATCTCTTATGTTTTAGACATAGAAAACCTAGAAATTATTCTTTTAAACAAACAATTTAACATCAGAATATTATACCAACCGAAGTAGAATTACTTAAACAAACCCATACTTCTGTACAAAACCCTAAGTATAGCTATAGGTTAACCTCCTCTTTTCAGAAGACAAATAGTTAATAACTCGTAATATTCTTTCGAATAAAATCCTATTATTACATCTTAGTTTTCTACTTTTAATAGTATCGAAACACATGTTATAGATTCTCATAAAATAGAGTGAAATTTACCACAAGGAAAGAAGATCGAAAATCATACATGTCTGTGCATACAAGTACATTAAACTTTTATTTTGAAAACTAAACATTAAAGATTCAAATCAATAGTGACTATTCTATCGGATGAATGTTTAGGCTTCAAACCATGTTATTTGTTGTTCATACAAATACTAAGTTAACATTCCATCCCTTGACCAAACAAAGGAGACATGTGAGACTAGGTCTCAGCATTTAAAGAGGTTTGACTACACAGTCTAAATTTATAACCTTTCGAGTTGCCTTTTTACAAAATGAGTTCACAATTCGAAACCTTAACATAAAAATTAAACTTATGCATTTAGTCTTGAAAGGGTTACAACCCAACGATTACGACTCCTGGCCTTTAAAACAAACTTCAACATATTATAAACATTCAAGAACAGGCGTTTCCCTTATCATCTGTTTTATCAAGCATCAATTAAAATAACGCAAACTGCCAAGAGTATTGCTCTCTCAGGCTCGACTTTTATAAACAAATCTTATTTAAACATCTATAGAATACTTTTGCAAAACCTTAATTATGTCAAAGCATACGAAAAGAAGTAGGACAAGGCAGAGTTGAGGGTTCGACTCACATAAACTACCAAACTGTATAAACATAACCAAACCCTCATTACCACGAAGCCCTTCAATATTTGCATTTAAAAATATCAAAACACGATAGCAAACAGTTGAACTATTCAAACAAATCCTTTATAACCTTTTAAAAACACAACGATGAGCCCTGTTTCGGTTATCAAACAATCTTCATTTAATACTACCGAGAGATCTTTTCTCAGCTTAAAAACTTCAACCATTCATTACAAAAAAACCGATAGCATCATCTTGAAAACGTAGTATCTCGAAAATAAACAACACGAGGTATATAGAGTTCAAAACCCCAACTGTATCCTTTATACAAAAATCAAGTTTCATATACCATAAACAGTTACCATTTCATTTCATCGAAATGCCGAGGGTTAAACCCTTCAACAAACACTGTAAAGTTTTATAAATCAAAATGTTACATTGTAAAACTTTGTAGAGCCGACGCAACAGTAGGTTGAGGATTCAATCCTCCCTACACTAAACACATTCCATATGGATTACAACATTACAACGACAGTAAAATCCATAGCTAGACCACGAGACCGAAGATTCGGCTAAAACCAGACAAGGACCGACAGTTTTCCAAGTTGCACCTACAGGTAGTCACCGAGGCTTACCAGGTTTCAAGCTCATTTCCCACCTTGCTTCGAACATAGAAAGCCAAATCCGAAGATCACCTGCCATAAAAACTCATAGCATGGTTAAAATAAAGAACACGACGCTCAAATCTAAATACATGTAGCTACAACATTATTAACTTTCGTGAATAGCAAGAATGGAACTAACGACTTACATGTCAAAGAAAAATTTGCTTCTGAACCGAACAATCCTACATCCGACGAGAACCAGAGCTAAAAAAACCACTAGAAAACTGAGCAAAGGAAGGACTCGACTCTTAGAGCTCACTGTGGAAAGTTTACAAGTCACAGGTCGAGGTATCGAACCCTGGATAGGTGCCTCCAAAACACTGCTGCAAACCCTAAGAACCCGCAGGCCTGTCGGCCTCTACAAAACCCCACTAGCTTAAAAAATGAATGCCCAGGCTTATTCTTAGTCGAAATAACTCCAAGTGAGTTAGGGTTGTCACTACTACCAAGAAAACCACGTGAAGACTGCGACGGTGGATTCCATTAAGCATTCCACTAAACACGCTTTATTGCACTTTAATTACCATAGCTACCACAATAAGTAGAACCTTCCATCGTAACCATCCATCAAGGTTAATGTTTCAGCCTCTATATGGACAAGCATTATAACCTTATTATGGTTTGGTTACATATTATATCAAAGGTCAAAACCTATCATTGTTCATTATCCAATAATTTGTATAGTAAGACGTGGAGCCCTTTTATCAAACTCTTGTACGTGGTATAAAGACCGTAGGCGGCACACATCAAAACTAATGCATAGCTAATGTTACAATGCTCTTAGGATTATAAACATCCAATGTATAAATTAATTCAATAGAGGGTAGTTGCATATAGTATATAGTTGGTAACTATCAGCACTTACAAAGTTTCCATAATAACACTATTACCTAGGTTTGTGCATATAGTGCAAAACATCAAAGGTAGGCTTAGGATTATATTGCTAGCATCTAAGCTTAGGTTATGTCCCTTTTATATATAATTGAATACAAGACATAAGTCCTAAGTAAAGGGTTAAATACCCACTAAATACCTAGCTTGAAAACAAAACTCTAATGCTTTCCACGATGACTTAATACAAGACAAATGTATTACTAATAAATACAAATTCTGAGACAACTAGAACTATATAAACAATATAGTATGCAGAATATAACTGAAGAATAAACTAGAATAGATCTCACCATGGAATACTTCAAGTTACTCTAATTCCTTTTTAATATTGAAGGCTAACTGAAGTTAAATAGGACCTCTTTATACATTTCAAAAACAATATCGCTCTTACTTGCGATCTGCGATAGAACTTCAAATGCTTTAGCTAAATAGCTAAGTAAGCCTCGGGGTGCCCATAGGACCCCTTCATCATCAATAAGAAAAATAAATAGTTAGCACATATAATGAAATCAGTATCAAGTTAAATCTATAATTTATCGACATCTATTTAAGTATCCATAACTGATATAGAATGCACGGTTGAGGCAAAAAACATCCAACAGTATCATAATATAGACACAAACACATTTCATGCGTTTTTGTAATACAACTTACACACATAATCAACGTATCATGTTAGTACCGTGTGTCATATAGTTAAACAAACAAACATTTATTATACTTCCGCATAGTAATTATAGCACTTAATGCTACTCTGAAAAATTTTAATTTTTTGTGAATTTTTGGGATGTTACATGTAGTATGATTGAATGAAATACTTCTCTGTATTTTTCCACACACAGTTAAGTGTCGTACTCTAGTACATAGAAGTTAAATTATAAGTAGATCAGAATGATTCGAATATTATAAATAGAAGTGGTTTATAAAGATCTGTATCAGTGAATCTAATCTATTTTAAATGTAGTAAAATAATACTTATTTATAAGATGGAACCTTTATTGAAAACCCTAGAAGTTGCTCTCCCAATCAAACATATGAAATAATTATTATATATAAGTAATAATCATTTGCATAAACCAGATGTTACTATATAAACAAATAGTAAGTAATCATCATCTCTACATCATTTATAAACAGGATAATTACTTTACAAGCAAATAGGTAAACATGTACATATCTAACAAATAAATTACAATCTCTAATATATAAACCAAAACAGAGTTCTTATCTCCTCTATCGAAACATTTATAAGAATAGAATTTGAACATATCTCTCAACATATTTATCAAAAACAAATGCATAAATAATATTCTCTTAAGGTTGTTCTCACGAAAACTTTTCATGAAATTTACATAGCTAAGGTTAATTTACAGTATCAAATAAAATACAGAGTATCGAAGTTTAGACATGCTACACATTATTCTTTAAAAAAAGAATATTTTATAAATAAAATAATTAGGTCTTAAATATATTCTGGAAACCTTAATAAGATACTTAATATCCAAACTCTGTTGAAAAAATTGTAATAATGCATGTATAGAATCAAATTCATTTTTGGTATATCTATTTTACCTATCAAACAAAAGTATAATAATCAACATACTATACAGAATTTTTATGTCTCTTTATGAACAACATATTGAGACCAAGAATTTTAGCTAGGGTTTAACCTGGTAACAATTCACAACTTCAACGAAGTGTTCAATCTACACAATATCCTTTAAACATTATTAATATATATCAAGGCTCCTTTGTAATACAACACACCTTAAAATAGAAGTCGAATAAGTTTCATCAAAGGCATTATGGCCTTGTATATTTACCGTTTCAAACAATTTACTTGGTTAAGGGTTCGAGCCTCATAAAGGAACTTGCCCAACCATATTCTATGTATAAAATAATTCAAAAAACGGACTCATATTTTGGAACCCTGTAAGAATTTAAATCAACAGCAAACAAAAACAAAACTTCCTAATATGAGTCTGCGAGTAGCAGAGTACTGCTTCTTATTTCTTTAAAATGCCAAATACATAAGCTCAGGAATACATATACTGTAATCACTCAAATAACACAATAAGATGCAGAGATATGGTGGAACTAGGTAATGCCCTAAACTCATTTCATATAATTTGTAATGCTTACAGTCGAGAATCAAAGTACATAATTTCCAAGCTCGAGCGTAAGCCTTTCATTCAACACATTTCCAATTCAAAATAAAAACCAAATCGTATTTGAGTTAGACACTATAGGGTTTTCGTGAGGACCAACATTATGCCGAGAACCCAAAACTTATACACATTAAGCTTGCAAGATTCAACCCTGAAGGATCAAGATTTGTACGTAAACAATTTAATAACAAACCACAAATTGTTTTCCATTTTCTAAAGTAATTTTCCAAACAAGAAATTACAAGTGTCGTAGCTCGAGGGTTTGATACCCTATGGTCACCTTACAAAACTGCCAAAAGGCATACTTTTTCCTCAAGCAAAACAACAAACCAAAACTAAACCATCTCTCGACAAAGTTTACACCGACTGACAACAATGCCATATTATCATCATCTTTCCACCTGACGGGCTATGGCATAGAATGTCCAAGAGAACCACCGAGGCTTAACAAGGCTTTTGTGTAGTATTACTATAGCAAGAAGCTCCTACATCCCTCGGAGGCAAGCTTCTTTAAGAATAAAACCTGTCACTCAACACCCACAAACCCAACAACGAGAAGTGTGGTTAGACAATGATACGTGAAAGCATTGAAAACTAAAGGACTAACCCTGCAAAGTTTTTGAATAGCTTAACTCTGTGTTGTAACAGCTTTTCCAAGCCTCGAGACCACCTTCCGAAACCTTGGAAATGCTCGAAAGCTTCAAACCCTAAACAGTCTAAAGCTTGTCGACGTCCCCTACCACTACAATGCCGAATTAAGTTACAACAGTATGGTGGTCTTTCGAATGCACGGTTAGGGTTTAACCCAAAACCCAAGATCATCAAGTGGTCCATGCCACTGGGGTTTCCACTGTGCAATCCACCATGGTCGCATTAATTCACATTAAAGTCTAACCCGTCACGTTTTCCAGCGAAGATTTCCATTAAGTATTCATTCGTTGGACCTTTTTACATGGTGTAGTTATAATGTAAGGTTGTGCTATATCCATTACCATTCCTATGCATTTACAAAGTTATAATTGTGGTCATAGGATCATAACCCTACCACATATAATTAATAGGAGAACTATATAAAAATCGAGATGGATTATATGGTATTAACCATGATCATATTATATAGCCACCTAAACAATAATATATGGATAACATCGAAGTATGGAGTTGATAACTCTTTTTGAGTCATATAAAGTGAATACCTAGGACAAGCTTAAGCTAAAATATAATATATATATACTTTTAGAATATTAATATATATATATATATATATATATATATATATATGTCATTAAAATGAATAGACTCCTTTAAATGATGAATACAACTAGGGTAGGTCTTACGCTATATTTCAAGTAAATCTTCTACATGTATGCCTTTAATGTCGAAGTATAGGGTATTTACAACAAGCCAAATGACGTACAATAAATTAATCTTCAACTGGAGATATCATTCTCACCTATGATATGTACAAAAGTAGTAAGAGCGTTAAACCATAAACAGTTACCATTTCATATACCATAAACAGTTACCATTTCATTTCATCGAAATGCCGAGGGTTAAACCCTTCAACAAACACTGTAAAGTTTTATAAATCAAAATGTTACATTGTAAAACTTTGTAGAGCCGACGCAACAGTAGGTTGAGGATTCAATCCTCCCTACACTAAACACATTCCATATGGATTACAACATTACAACGACAGTAAAATCCATAGCTAGACCACGAGACCGAAGATTCGGCTAAAACCAGACAAGGACCGACAGTTTTCCAAGTTGCACCTACAGGTAGTCACCGAGGCTTACCAGGTTTCAAGCTCATTTCCCACCTTGCTTCGAACATAGAAAGCCAAATCCGAAGATCACCTGCCATAAAAACTCATAGCATGGTTAAAATAAAGAACACGACGCTCAAATCTAAATACATGTAGCTACAACATTATTAACTTTCGTGAATAGCAAGAATGGAACTAACGACTTACATGTCAAAGAAAAATTTGCTTCTGAACCGAACAATCCTACATCCGACGAGAACCAGAGCTAAAAAAACCACTAGAAAACTGAGCAAAGGAAGGACTCGACTCTTAGAGCTCACTGTGGAAAGTTTACAAGTCACAGGTCGAGGTATCAAACCCTGGATAGGTGCCTCCAAAACACTTCTGCAAACCCTAAGAACCCGCAGGCCTGTCGGCCTCTACAAAACCCCAGTAGCTTAAAAAATGAATGCCCAGGCTTATTCTTAGTCGAAATAACTCCAAGTCAGTTAGGGTTGTCACTACTACCAAGAAAACCACGTGAAGACTGCGACGGTGGATTCCATTAGGCATTCCACTAAACACGCTTTATTGCACTTTAATTACCATAGCTACCACAATAAGTAGAACCTTCCATCGTAACCATCCATCAAGGTTAATGTTTCAGCCTCTATATGGACAAGCATTATAACCTTATTATGGTTTGGTTACATATTATATCAAAGGTCAAAACCTATCATTGTTCATTATCCAATAATTTGTATAGTAAGACGTGGAGCCCTTTTATCAAACTCTTGTACGTGGTATAAAGACCGTAGGCGGCACACATCAAAACTAATGCATAGCTAATGTTACAATGCTCTTAGGATTATAAACATCCAATGTATAAATTAATTCAATAGAGGGTAGTTGCATATAGTATATAGTTGGTAACTATCAGCACTTACAAAGTTTCCATAATAACACTATTACCTAGGTTTGTGCATATAGTGCAAAACATCAAAGGTAGGCTTAGGATTATATTGCTAGCATCTAAGCTTAGGTTATGTCCCTTTTATATATAATTGAATACAAGACATAAGTCCTAAGTAAAGGGTTAAATACCCACTAAATACCTAGCTTGAAAACAAAACTCTAATGCTTTCCACGATGACTTAATACAAGACAAATGTATTACTAATAAATACAAATTCTGAGACAACTAGAACTATATAAACAATATAGTATGCAGAATATAACTGAAGAATAAACTAGAATAGATCTCACCATGGAATACTTCAAGTTACTCTAATTCCTTTTTAATATTGAAGGCTAACTGAAGTTAAATAGGACCTCTTTATACATTTCAAAAACAATATCGCTCTTACTTGCGATCTGCGATAGAACTTCAAATGCTTTAGCTAAATAGCTAAGTAAGCCTCGGGGTGCCCATAGGACCCCTTCATCATCAATAAGAAAAATAAATAGTTAGCACATATAATGAAATCAGTATCAAGTTAAATCTATAATTTATCGACATCTATTTAAGTATCCATAACTGATATAGAATGCACGGTTGAGGCAAAAAACATCCAACAGTATCATAATATAGACACAAACACATTTCATGCGTTTTTGTAATACAACTTACACACATAATCAACGTATCATGTTAGTACCGTGTGTCATATAGTTAAACAAACAAACATTTATTATACTTCCGCATAGTAATTATAGCACTTAATGCTACTCTGAAAAATTTTAATTTTTTGTGAATTTTTGGGATGTTACATGTAGTATGATTGAATGAAATACTTCTCTGTATTTTTCCACACACAGTTAAGTGTCGTACTCTAGTACATAGAAGTTAAATTATAAGTAGATCAGAATGATTCGAATATTATAAATAGAAGCGGTTTATAAAGATCTGTATCAGTGAATCTAATCTATTTTAAATGTAGTAAAATAATACTTATTTATAAGATGGAACCTTTATTGAAAACCCTAGAAGTTGCTCTCCCAATCAAACATATGAAATAATTATTATATATAAGTAATAATCATTTGCATAAACCAGATGTTACTATATAAACAAATAGTAAGTAATCATCATCTCTACATCATTTATAAACAGGATAATTACTTTACAAGCAAATAGGTAAACATGTACATATCTAACAAATAAATTACAATCTCTAATATATAAACCAAAACAGAGTTCTTATCTCCTCTATCGAAACATTTATAAGAATAGAATTTGAACATATCTCTCAACATATTTATCAAAAACAAATGCATAAATAATATTCTCTTAAGGTTGTTCTCACGAAAACTTTTCATGAAATTTACATAGCTAAGGTTAATTTACAGTATCAAATAAAATACAGAGTATCGAAGTTTAGACATGCTACACATTATTCTTTAAAAAAAGAATATTTTATAAATAAAATAATTAGGTCTTAAATATATTCTGGAAACCTTAATAAGATACTTAATATCCAAACTCTGTTGAAAAAATTGTAATAATGCATGTATAGAATCAAATTCATTTTTGGTATATCTATTTTACCTATCAAACAAAAGTATAATAATCAACATACTATACAGAATTTTTATGTCTCTTTATGAACAACATATTGAGACCAAGAATTTTAGCTAGGGTTTAACCTGGTAACAATTCACAACTTCAACGAAGTGTTCAATCTACACAATATCCTTTAAACATTATTAATATATATCAAGGCTCCTTTGTAATACAACACACCTTAAAATAGAAGTCGAATAAGTTTCATCAAAGGCATTATGGCCTTGTATATTTACCGTTTCAAACAATTTACTTGGTTAAGGGTTCGAGCCTCATAAAGGAACTTGCCCAACCATATTCTATGTATAAAATAATTCAAAAAACGGACTCATATTTTGGAACCCTGTAAGAATTTAAATCAACAGCAAACAAAAACAAAACTTCCTAATATGAGTCTGCGAGTAGCAGAGTACTGCTTCTTATTTCTTTAAAATGCCAAATACATAAGCTCAGGAATACATATACTGTAATCACTCAAATAACACAATAAGATGCAGAGATATGGTGGAACTAGGTAATGCCCTAAACTCATTTCATATAATTTGTAATGCTTACAGTCGAGAATCAAAGTACATAATTTCCAAGCTCGAGCATAAGCCTTTCATTCAACACATTTCCAATTCAAAATAAAAACCAAATCGTATTTGAGTTAGACACTATAGGGTTTTCGTGAGGACCAACATTATGCCGAGAACCCAAAACTTATACACATTAAGCTTGCAAGATTCAACCCTGAAGGATCAAGATTTGTACGTAAACAATTTAATAACAAACCACAAATTGTTTTCCATTTTCTAAAGTAATTTTCCAAACAAGAAATTACAAGTGTCGTAGCTCGAGGGTTTGATACCCTATGGTCACCTTACAAAACTGCCAAAAGGCATACTTTTTTCTCAAGCAAAACAATAAACCAAAACTAAACCATCTCTCGACAAAGTTTACACCGACTGACAACAATGCCATATTATCATCATCTTTCCACCTGACGGGCTTTGGCATAGAATGTCCAAGAGAACCACCGAGGCTTAACAAGGCTTTTGTGTAGTATTACTATAGCAAGAAGCTCCTACATCCCTCGGAGGCAAGCTTCTTTAAGAATAAAACCTGTCACTCAACACCCACAAACCCAACAACGAGAAGTGTGGTTAGACAATGATATGTGAAAGCATTGAAAACTAAAGGACTAACACTGCAAAGTTTTTGAATAGCTTAACTCTGTGTTGTAACAGCTTTTCCAAGCCTCGAGACCACCTTCCGAAACCTTGGAAATGCTCGAAAGCTTCAAACCCTAAACAGTTTAAAGCTTGTCGACGTCCCCTACCACTACAATGCCGAATTAAGTTACAACAGTATGGTGGTCTTTCGAATGCACGGTTAGGGTTTAACCCAAAACCCAAGATCATCAAGTGGTCCATGCCACTGGGGTTTCCACTGTGCAATCCACCATGGTCGCATTAATTCACATTAAAGTCTAACCCGTCACGTTTTCCAGCGAAGATTTCCATTAAGTATTCATTCGTTGGACCTTTTTACATGGTGTAGTTATAATGTAAGGTTGTGCTATATCCATTACCATTCCTATGCATTTACAAAGTTATAATTGTGGTCATAGGATCATAACCCTACCACATATAATTAATAGGAGAACTATATAAAAATCGAGATGGATTATATGGTATTAACCATGATCATATTATATAGCCACCTAAACAATAATATATGGATAACATCGAAGTATGGAGTTGATAACTCTTTTTGAGTCATATAAAGTGAATACCTAGGACAAGCTTAAGCTAAAATATAATATATATATACTTTTAGAATATTAATATATATATATATATATATATATATATATATGTCATTAAAATGAATAGACTCCTTTAAATGATGAATACAACTAGGGTAGGTCTTACGCTATATTTCAAGTAAATCTTCTACATGTATGCCTTTAATGTCGAAGTATAGGGTATTTACAACAAGCCAAATGACGTACAATAAATTAATCTTCAACTGGAGATATCATTCTCACCTGTGATATGTACAAAAGTAGTAAGAGCGTTAGCTATGCAATGGCTAAGTAAGCCTCGGGGTATCCATAAGACCCCTTCATCAAAGAAAATAAAAGGGTTAATAAGCATAAATTTTATATAAATCAAATTGTAAAATCATGAATAAATGACAATCCAAAATTACGACAAAAAGAAAGATGATGTATGTAATTTAAACAAAGGCAAGAGGCATTCATTTATAAGTTAAAAACCATCTAAGAAGTCAATACATAATTTCCGACATTACTTCCATAGACGTTTATGTCACTACAACATTTACAATAAATTACGACGATGCATAAATAAGTACAAGTCGACATCATAAATATGAATAAATAGCTTTAAATGAGACATCTGTCATGAATTATATTTTCCGCATAATAAATAAATAACACTTATGTTGTTCAGGAAAATTTTAAATTTTTGTGAAATTTGGGGATGTTACAATTGTAGTATTTCTCCATCAGATCGTGACGGGCTTCCAGTTTCATATCGCACCCCTTCTCCACATCCTCGCGCATTGGGCGCATCCGTTTGAGGGAGAGAAGGTTCTCTTCCATCTGCATTGACAACTCCTTCGACTTGTTGCTAGCGATGGAGAGGCAGTTCCTGGTTTCTTTGAGATACGTTGACAGTCAGATACATCCTACATCCACATTGATGGTCTCTGTAAAGAAGGTAAAAAGAAAGTAAGGTGCAGAAATTCATTGCACTTTTTGATGAAATGAATGCCAAAGAAATTAATCCCAATACCATGACTCATAAAATTGTCCTTCATGGTCTTTGCCATGCAAGGAAAATAGATGAGGCCAAACAAGCTTTTAGGTTTGATGAGAGAAAATAATTGTTCTCTAGACATTGTTTCATACAATGCCATGATCGATGGTTTGTGCAAAATCCAATAAGTGGATAAAGCTTTTGAGCTTTCTCATTCACTCGAGGAAATAAATATTTTCCTAGATGCATATACTTATATCAATCTCTGGCTGATCGTGATACCTCAGATTCGCATGATTTTTTTGGCATGGGTTGTTGTTCTTCTTTACACAAACAGAGGCATACCATCAATGAAGACTTATAGGATGAAGGCAATACTTCTTGTATCTTGTTTCTCATATAAAATGCATAAGCAAGTCATGTAATAGGAAAGAGTGGTGCCATGATCATGGAACAAATGATCGTATAGTTTGATTAAATGGAACTATCAGCCAAGTAGCGACAACATTTGATCTCATTCTCATCAAATTACTTGACAACCGTAAAGGATGACATTAGTTTGGATCTCAAAACAGATGAAGATAGATTTATTGTTCCAAATAATGTGTGTGGGTCCTTGACTGAGGGGAGGTCGAGTTCTTGATTTCCTTCGAAATAATCAACTTGTTAACACCCAAATCGTACCTCTTGGGTTGCGGGAGGAGGCAAGTCAGGGTAACCACTAACCAACTTTGGACTAATGCTACTGACCCAGCATAGTCGGAGAGGGATCTCTCTATAAATTAATGAAAGACTGGAAATATTCAAAGGCATCAATAGTGAACACACAGACCAGCCTCTCTTCACTCGAGAATATTCAATTAAACTATTAATAGAAGGTCATATTTCTGAAGAAACAAAATGTGTAGAAATTATTGGAGGGATAATCACAAGGAAAAAACAAAATTGGGCGATGGAGTCAAGGTATTACACATAAATCAGATAACAATGCCATAGTGTGAACTACTCTAACAGAGGCAAGGTAGCCGCTCGCTTTTCGTTGTAAAGATATTTTCTGGTTGTAAAAGAAGAAAATAAGAACAGTCCATTGATATGAGCATCCAACAAAGATGAATTCAATATCAACTTTAGTAGAAATGTTTTGTGAACATCTGAGATAATAGCCGGAGCGAGTTTCCAAGAATTCCAAACTATTATACACTAATCTCAGACATGAAACAAAAAACATAATGTAAAAGCATAACAAGAAACACATGCACATAGGGAAAAATGGGAAAACTGACTACAAGTTAGAACAACAAAAGAATATCTGCAAAACAGTCTACCATAGGCACTGCACATTAGATTAACATGAAAGTCCCAAAACTGGGCTCACCCCTTAGGCCTTAGCTGAATGATTTTCCAACCCTTAATTATTCTATTACAAAGCTTTTATAGGCTCTTGGCCTTGAATTAGTTCTTTGGAAACAAACAAAAATACACTGCCACATCGACAGCCCCAAATTTGGAATATTATAGACGTGTCAAGCACGAAATAGATTGATTAAGACAGGAAACAAAATATTATGAACAGGGTGCCACCTTACTGCAGAGTCTTCAAACAACCATGCGAATCAAAGAGGTCCTCTACTTTCAAAGAGCTGTTAGCACGTGATTCCCCTAGTAGGAGGAGGAGGTGCCACCTCTTCAGTAGGGAGCATGAGATCGTGAACGATCTCTATGTCTTGTTGGATGCCTCCTTTGTCTTCGGAAATTTCCTCTCCTTTCTGACACCAGAATCTTTTGGACACTTGTTTCCCTTCTGCCCTCTGATCGTCACCACCGGAGCCGGATTCCTTGTGGTCAAATGCCATAGGAGACGAAGGAGCATGCTCTTCCTCCACCTCAGATCACGCCTGCTCTGGCATGAAAACCACCCCGGATTCCTGCCCATTCTCCATGGTCCAATCTCAATTGAAAGATGCTTTGAGTCCCCAGGTGTACTCTTCTCTTCATATACTGCTCTTGCACCATGGGAGAAGTAACCATATCCATAACGGCTGTGATGATGATAGCGGTTATGTGTGGCCATAATTTTTGTGATAACTTGATTGGACCCCCTAATTAAGAAGCAATGATGCCTCAGGTCTGAGCTGACTTGAAACACGTTTGGCAAAGACCTCCAGATAGATGGCGCAGCGGATGGTGATGCTAAGGTGGCCTCTGTCGCATTGATAAACCTACGTCACAACCCTTCGCCTCACCTTCTTTCCGCATGCCGAAAGACGTGGGTCACCTCATCTTCTCAGCCACTTAGGCCACCCATCAGTCCACACGAGTGACCTTCCTCTGACCTGTACCTTTATAACAATGGCTCTGGCTTCTTCCTCTTTGTCACCGGCAACGATCGTAATCTGCCCTGGGAGCTAACACCATTACCTGCAGCGGTAGAGCCTTGTAATGTCCCCATTCAAATAATTGCATAGTAAGACAATCCCATCAATCCTACTAGTTTCCTAGGTTGGATGGGCACATGTGGAATGGTAATAAGGAAGCTAATAAATGATGTTTAGACATTAGAAGGGTTCAAGTATGGGACCCACACTAGCTTGATTTTTCAAGGACACATGGCATCTCTCTCTTGCCAATTCGATTTTTTGAGAAGGTGAACACTCTTGGGTGAGTTGGTAAGTGATAACACATGGAATTGAGCATCTTAGGTCGAATTGGGATGGATTGGTAACCTCCATGGAAGATAAAGAGTCAAATTGGAAGTTTGTGGACACTTGGGCTAGATTCCCTAGCCCCTATGACACCAATGATGGAGCATCTATGAAAAATATGACAAATTGCAGACCTGACCTCTGAAATCTGGACATTATGACATGTCATCCCCAAAAATAGGCTCAAGGAAGGCGCTCATGGGATTTGGAGAAGCCAAAGAGACTCAAACTCGAATTTGGGAGAAGATGGAAGGTTGGAACTAGGAGACAAGTGGAAAATGGGGAATATTTCCTAAGTGGAAATATCTTGAAGCTATGGAGATGATTTCGATCCTTAGAAGGCTAATGTTGGTTATAAAATGAAGAAATCAATTATGAGAATGGATTTTTGATGATTTGAGAAAAATTGCATTTGTGAAGAGAGAGCTAGTGGATGACTAATTTCTTTCCTTAGCCAATTTCGAGGGTGAAATATTCCCATCCAAGTTGGTGTTTAAAGAGGCCACTCAGGTCTTTCATGGAGCTTTAATGGATTTTTATTTGTAGGTATCATCTACAGGGAAGCTCGTGGTTTTGTTTAGTGCAGCACCATCTCTCAGCCATTTCTAGTTTTGAAGGCATATTCATGCTCCTTGAGGGAGGGTGTTTTTGGTGAGCTATTGTGATTCTTAGGAGATCTTATATTGATGTATTTCTGATTGTAATAGAATTATATACTCTTTTCTTCACCTTCATAAAGTCTCAGGTCGAAATACCATGTGGCTGCATGTAAAAATGAAGATTAATGAGCAAACAATGTCCATCTCCCCACTACATTGATGCATGCCATTATAATGATGATGATTTCGAATAAAGGAATGTTTATCTGATATATTTGTTATTAATGGACTTCCATTTATGTGTATTACAAGTTTCATATTTAGTATTTGAGCATTTGAAGCCATTATACTCAGTTTATTTGCATTTGAAGAAGATTTGGTGCCATTTCCCCAAGGGTCGAATTAGTGGTTTTTGTTGTTGTTTGGGAGAGGGTTAGAACAGACATTATAACTAATGAATGATGCATTTGGGACCTTAATAACATCCCTGAAACATTCCCTACATCTTTTCATAAATTCAAGTGGGTTTGGAGGCATTTGGGGAAGCTCTTTTCAGTACTTACACCAGGGGGATTTGAACCCCAAATTACTAGTAAAATTGCATACTTGAACTAGAATATTAAGAGAGTTTGCAGAGGTATTTGGGTGGCCATATATCATCCTTGAACATAATATTTAATTTATAATATCAGTAATACACCTTCCCTGAAGATTTGGGACCATTTGGACCAAAATTGGGACCTAGGCATCAAAACTAGTCAAAGGTCGAAATTGGGGAAAAAGTGGAAAATTGGGCATTTTCTTAAAATTTTGAAAAAGGGACATTACAGCCCTCAAAACTTCCTCTATTCATTCCCCCATTTTTCGAAGCTGACCCTTTTAACATACTGACATTGTGGCGGCATCTGCGGGAAAAACCTGCTTCTGAATAGTTGACGAGGGGTTCCTCGAAAAATCCTCTGGTAACGAGACAACATATCTTTGATAGGGACGAAAAATGGATAAATGCTAATGAAAGACCCCGTACAGATCTAAGCCCCTATCTCTTTCCTGCTTGTGGGTATAGAATGCTGACTCTCCAAACTAGGCATCTTTCAAACCCTAAGCTTCGGGCCCATTTAACCTTGACCTCCCCGAAAACCTGCCTTCGAACTGCCTCCTTGCCACAAACAGACTAAGATTTTCCCCATGACCCTTCCTGTCTTACTCAGACAACCGGAGAGGCCATGGGAAAGGCCTCGCCTATCATTTTCTACATCTCTCTCATGCCTGGAGGCTTCTGCCCCCGACAAGCCTCAGAAAAATTAAAAATGTCAACTTTACCCACCGACGAATATATATGTAAGCCCATTCACTTATCCCCCGAGCTTCTTTGTCAGTCGCCCATCAATCTAAGCTGTTGGTCCTTTACGTGTCGATCTCTACCATCCGATCCAACCCTCTTTTTAACCACTGATTTGACCCCCTTTCCGTCTCCATCGTTGGATCATTCCATGTGTCCCACTCTCCACCATCCGTATCTAAATGGTGTACCCTGACAGAGTGGGATTGCATGCCCCTAAGCTAGTTTTTGCTTTACCACTCATCCCCTCGCGACCGTTTTGGGTGGTGACATCTGGAAAATCGGTTTGTCTCCCGCTACCACCTTCCTACCTATATCGTGAGCATTATTTCAATGAGAGGATCACCGTGGATCATTGATCTTCCTGAGGCTGATCTATACTGTTTACCTTTGTCACATTGCACTTGCCATGGTGGGGCCCCTAACCTTGATCGTAGGATTTTACTCTGCTCCCCAAACCGTCCACGTGGCCAGAGATCCGCCTTTATGTTTTGGCGGTATCGCATGCTTATTGGAACAATACCTCTTACCGCCTATCCTCTTCGCGACGTCTCCTCCTGCTGCCACCTGTCTGGTGGTATTCACCATCGCGACCACCCTTATGACTATTTCCCGTCTGCTTCATCCTCCCGACTATCAACGGGGACCGTTGATCTCTCTTGGGCACCCATCCGACGGTGGAAACTAGCACGGTGGCTATTCCTTGTATTATTTCCCTCGGACTATAGATTTAGGCTCACTTTTGGTCCATTTGGTCACACTTTAATGCGTTTCTTCTCCATTTTTCCATTACCTATTTAACACCTCCTTTTCATTTTCCTTGTATCCTTTAACACCTGGTTAGGGAAACCAAGGGTAAACCTTGGTTTTTTCCAAGGATTTTAGGGCTATCCCTTGGCTTTCCCTCCATTTCTACACTGTGAAAAATAGTTGCTAACACAACTATTCCAATCTATGCATATAATAGTTCATAAATAAAGAATTGGCGACAAATTATCTCTTCGAACATGGTGGTGAATATGGATTTTTTCTCCATCGTATATTCTGTGACGTGTCTCAAGTCTTATTATATTGACAAAGTTGAAAAAGTATGGAAGATGTAAGATTTTGATGTGAATGTACAAGTGTACAATTATGTGATTGCGATCCATATCAAAACTATATTCTTAGAGGATTTACCAATCTTATGCTGAGAGGCACAGTATATATTCAGACAAGGTTGAACAAATACCCTCGCCTCTCTTAGAGGATTTACATGATGCACTTAAGAAAACAATACCCATTGTTACTAACATAGCCAATCAACATGTGGAATAGTTCATCATTAACATGACATATATATATAGCCATACCCAACTCTTTCAAGTGCCAATCCATATCACTAATACGACATTTACAAATAATCATGTAAGTTCTTTTTGCAACAACTGAATTAGCATTTCCCATATGGATATTCTATATTCAATTTTGAATGTTCAAATGAAATAACATATTCATTGTCATTAATAAATTAAAACATTATATTCCATTTACTGTCCATACATAGGGAGTCCATATAGTCCCATAACAATAGTCTTACTCAACAAATGAAAATGTTAAGCTAATTCACATTATAGTTTTAATTACTAAGTGTGCAAATATGGGGCATTACAATTAAGGCAAAAGTTGAAAAATTGCTTAGAGCCGGATTATCTACCCGATGGACATGACAGAATGGTTTTCAAACCTTGTTCCGGTTGATAAAAAGCAAGGTACCATCTGAGTTTGTACCGAATTTTGGGACTTGAATAAAGCTTGCTCGAAAGATAGCTATCCCACACCATTTATCGACCAGATCATAGATGCATGTGCGGGACACGAGATGTTTTCTTTCATGGATGCATTTTTGGGATATGATCAAATCCAAATCAAACCCAAATATCAACACAAAACAGCTTTCATTTGCCTGTGGTGAACCTTTGCGTATTGAAAGATGCCGTTTGGCTTAAACAATGCTGGAGCTACATTCCAATGAGCTATGAATTTCGCTTTTCACGATATCAAACACATAGTTGAACCTTACTTGGATGACCTCCTGGTGCGATCTTGAAAGAGACCAGATCATCCAGCTCATTTGAGACTTGTGTTTGAAAGATGCAGAAAATATAAGATTCGTCTGAAGCCTTATAAGTGCATATTCTGCGTCGAATCGGGACGTTTACTAGGTTTTATTGTATCCAGTCATGGTATAACGGTCGACCCGCTAAAAGTTGAGGCGATTGTAAATCTGCCTCCTCCTCACACCTTGCGACAACTCCGAAGTCTGCAAGGCATGTCTAACTTCTTGCGACACTTTATCATAAACTATGCTAAGATCACGAAAGGTTTTATGAGACTAATTAAACAAGATACCTACTTCTTGTGGGATGAGTCTGCTCAAGCATCATTTGAGTCCTTGAAAAAGGCACTACTTTCATCCCCCTTGTTGAGCTCGCCAGACTATGCAAAATATTTTCTTTTATATCTGGCAGCGTCTCTTAATACAATTGGCATAGTACTAGTTCAGGAGGATGACACGCTCCAAGAGCATGTTGTTTACTATCTTTCTCATGCATTGATAGATCCTGAGGTTAAATATTAGCATGTTGAGAAGTTAGCACTTACTGCGGTCTATGCGGTACAGAGGCTTCGTCATTACATACTTTTACGAACAACTACTGTGATAGCAAAAGTCAATCATTTTTAGTATGTTCTCACTCGATGCATCATTGGTGGGAAGTACAATAAATGGATTGTAATCTTACAAGAGTTCGATTTGTTTTTTCAATTGGCCAAGTCAAAGAAATCACTAGTGTTCGCTGAGTTAATCTCAGAGTTTTTGAGTGACTTAGAGCATATCGAGGAAGAATCATCATTTCTGGATGAACATATCTTCTTTATTGCCTCCTCTGACCCATGGTACGGGGATATCTTAGTATATCTCCAGGCTTTGAGGTGTCCTAACACTTTTTATAGAGAAGAATGACGGAAAATAAAATGTCATGGGTGAATCCACGAATATCGTTCACCCTTTTTGGCGGATCGCATGGTGAAAATCGATTTTTTGGACCCTCGATCGAGGTATTTTAGAGCCCTCGATCGAGGTTTTAAATGCTCAATCGAGGGTTTAAAAATACCTCGATCGAGGGTTGTTTAAACCCTCGATCGAGCAAACCCTCAATCAAGGGTTTGGTTAGACCTCGATCGAGGGTTTGCTCGATTGAGGGTATGCAATAGGGAAAAAAAACAAAACAGGGCCTGGCTGGCCCTGTTTTTGTGCAGTGATTGACAGAGACGCAGACAGGGAGCTTGACCAAGATCACGAATGCCTCCTCACCGAAGCCACCTCACAACATGGATTCCCCCTCTCCATACGAACGCCGCCATGCCATCTATTCCACGAGGTAGGTAGAATTCCTCATTTTTTTTGTTATTTAAAAAAAAACTATATTTTGTATTTGTTGACTTTTTTTTTGCTTTTGATTAAATTTAGTTTTAGTTTGGTTTTCTAGAAATGGTTAGGATGTAGGCATTGAAACTAAACCAAGATTGAAACCGAAACCACCATTGAAACCAAATTATTTGAAAGAAAAACCATTTGATTTAACTAAAACAAAAACCCATTTAAAACCAAAACCATACGGAAACCACCATTGAAACCAAATTAATTGAAAAAAAAAACCATTTGATTTAACTAAAACAAAAACCCATTTCAAACCAAAATCATTTGAACTTTGAAAAATATTTAAGGTTTTATATATTTTGTAGCTATTTGCTTAAATTATTTTATTTATTTGTGTTTATATATCAATTGGTAGCATTTCACCGCATAAATGCTACTGGTTTTATTTTAAAATGTGTTTTTACAAGCAGAAATGCTGCCCATTTTTTTTCAATCCGCCGAGAACGCCAAGAGGATTGAAAAAAAATCATATATTAATATTAATATTATAATATAAAAAATTAAAAAATGAATATTAATAATATATATAATCATATATTATTTATTAATTTTTACTTAATTTATTTAAAAATAATAATATTTAATATTAATAATATAATATAAAAAAATAAAAAATGAATATGAAAATTGATATAATCATATATTATTAATCATAACCATAACCAACTTGTCAAATTTTCCTAAATAGGATCCCCTCTTAGGCCATGAAAAATATGTCCACAATGTGAGCATCAATGAAGATATGTCCTCGGAACAATGTTGAAAATTAGAAAGGGTTTTCGGAAATTCCATGGTCGGCATCTTGGTTATCGTTGACGTTTCGAATCCTAAGCTGGATTCATCTTCAGGACTGAATATGTGAAGGAGATTTGCTAGCTATGCGTATAAATAATAAGATGTCTGGTCTTTTCTCATTCTAACCCTTCATATTCTTGGATTTCAAAAGAAAACCTCCAAAACCCTAACGGATGAAAATATTATTATTAACCCATGATTTAAAAGAAAATAAAAACCTCCAACAAAATTGGCTAAAAGTAGATAATAATCCAATCAAACAAATCAATAAAGATTTATTTAAACTCTGGATTGATCATTAAAATCCTGCTTGCCAAATAATGTGGTGATAACATTATATTTTTAACAACGATCGTCTTCACCATAATAAAAATAAAGCATTAAAAAGATCATAATAATAATTATTAATAACATTATTAATAATTTTATAAACTAAACTAATCCAAGAAAGTTATATGAACCTCTTAATTGATAAACAGTATAATGATAAGGTGATAATAACATTAAAAACTAACAATCAAGGAAAAATTATAATTATTAAAATATTAATAATAAATTTTTATTAATTTTAATTTATCCAAGAAATTTGTTATTAACCTCTTAAATGATAAACATTAAAAGGAAGAGGTACTAACCATATGGTGAAAAGGTGACAAAAGCATTCATGGATATAATAAAAAATCAAGCAAGATATTATTAATAATTTCATGAGTGAAAATTTATTAAGGTAATTGAGGCACTTTCATTATCAATGAAGACAGGACGGACGCAAGGTTAGAGAAATTGATGAGAACAAAAGGTTTGCAGAACATACTTGGTTCCGAAAACCCTTTCTAACTCTGCAAACCACGGAAACCTGAAATGTTGAAAATTTTAATGCTTTCTATTATGATCCATTTGATGAATTATCATACCATCCCATAAGGCATATAAATACTAGCCTTAGTAGACAAAATTGTTCCATGGTAAGCAAGATCATTCAAGCACCAAGAGGGGGAAAACATAGGGCTATGAGTGACGAGGGATTGATTCATTTATCTGAGTACTACGAGGGTAGAACCTAGGATATCGTTGAAGAAATATTGATAGATATTAGTTCATGTCTTAGTTCCACAATCATTCTACATTACAAAATTTAGTCTATTTTATTATAATGCATGTGATTTTATATATGAATGAGTTAACAAAGTATTATAAACTAGATTAAAATTATACGTAACAAATAACGTATTACAAAAATATAACAACTATTATAATACCTATATAAGATGAGTAATATATATAATATAATACATACATGAAATAAAATAGAATGAATATGAAATTGACTAGGTTAATATAAAATATATGTTTAAAAAGGTAACAGATTAAATTAATCTTGCATATTAGATTATAGGCATGTGAATCACTTGGCCGCAAGTTTGATATTAATTAAGAATTACATATATTAATAGAGTTAAATAAAGGGAATGGAAAACTATACCATCCAAATACTTTTGGGCACATCACCACATGGGATGCCTTCTACCGGGTCATAAAACATAATTTTTATCCTCCATCATATCTCTCCAATATCATGTCACATTGCTTGCAACTTCACCAAGCCTTGGGCTAGATAGTTCAACAATATATTAAGGTCTTCACCAAGATACAACTGCAACTACAAATCCAAGACTCCGAAGGGGTACTACCAATTAAATTCAAATTTGGTTTGATATTTTTTTTTTGTAATGAAGTAGTATGCTTTAGAGAAATAAACTAGATCAATCTTGTATATGTGCTCAAGTAGTAGAACATAAATTTGTTAAACATCCCTATCTCTTTCCTAACCACAAACCTCGTCCCAACCGTAGCCCTATCCAAACCTCACACTCCTCATCCTCTTATGCCATGTCTCATCCTACTAAAAATTCCTAACTACCTCAACAACCTACTCCTACACATATCGTTGTCCTAGGGACTTCCACCTCTTGTCACACCCCCCTCCACTCTCTCTAGTGTAACTATCACAAAATATACACAAACAAGACCTCTAAATGAAACCTTAAACCACCAAGCAGCCAAGGCTAGTCAGCTCATCTCTCAATCATGCTTCTTCCTCGTAACTACAAATATTATCCCTTTCCAAACCTAATGTTGTAGACACCTCTCTGCTGAATGACTAAACTTATTCACAACACTTTGCGAATTACCTCTTCACTCACAATTGTCAAGTCAAGGATCGGCTTGCCACCATCATCCTAGACAATGGGAGCCAAAAGAATATTGAATCCAAAACCTTTTTAAAATGCATATCTTCTTATTCCTAGAACTAATCTATTGGTGTTGAAATCTAGATGTGGATCTTGATTTAGTGGAACATTGTTGCAAGTTGGTGTTAGTGATATGAAACCATGCAGTCTTCATTCATATTCGAACCTTTCGTACAATTCTATCCATGTGAATGATTTTGTTAAATTTGAGCATGGGAAGAAATCATGGATTACTGGCCATTGACGTATGACATTAACCAACGTGAGACAACTTTAAACAAATAATGAAAATGAGTGTCAAGGTACCTTAGTGCATTTTGACAGGTATGAAATGATATATTGAAATCGATTCCCCCGTAGAATATGATAGTCAAAATTAAAAAATTACAATGTTCTCCCTAAATCTGATCTAGGTATGTGATATTCTTGGTGAGTTTGTCTATGGTGAATTTATGAGTTAACCCCACCAAAAGTATTCTATACCTGTCTCTTAGATCTTAAATATGGTTTTTAAACAACTTGTTCCCCTATCAAGAGATCAATGTTCTCCCATCAAAAGATCATGCACTCATGAATTGCAAACGGATTTAATTTTTCAGAAAACCCCGATAGTAGAATTACAAGTTGATATAAAGACTTGTATCCATATTTTTCTTTTCTAATCTTCCAAATCACAACTAGACATAGGAAGAGAGCATACTCATGAATATGGTGACTCTCTATATTTTGAAATCTAGAACTTTAAAATCATAGTAGAAAAAAATTCACCTCGTATGCAAACCTCAGACTTTTAGCTCCTTCATAATTTTTCCTTCCAATGGTTAGTGGATGGGGTGGTTCTTAATGCACCAAATGAAATTGAAATAATTAAAAACTACTCTACCATTTATATTCAAATGAAATAAATCTATAGAAAACACACCCTACTTAGAAAATTCCAATGCAAAACTAATCATGTATTTGTATGCCTTCATGATACTAAGACCATGTTGTCACCAAGTTATCTATTGACATGATTTAGATTTGTACTTTCCATGAATCAAACCAAAATAAATAAATAAATAAATATACTAGCATTCTTCAGATCTTGCATGATAGCATACTCACAATAGTGAAAGCATAAGTTCTTACCTCCCATCTTACCATAAGAATTGAAATTGAATTGGGAATTGAAATGTGAAATTTGAAATTGAAATGAGAAAATTTGAAATTGAAATGTGAAATTTGGAATAGAATTTGAAAGAAAATTAGAATTAGAAATTGAAATGTGATGTAGATATTCCTGAAGAGAGAGATTCGTTGCTTCATGCTCCATGAAGCACGAGAGAATCTGACGTCACCCAACAAGGCGGCCATTAGTAGCACTCTCCTTCATCGAGGAGTGGTGCCAGGCCGGGGTCGATTGCCACTGGTGGCGGCAGCAGGGGAGGTAGTGTGTCAGTTCATCCCGACGACATACATGTGGATCCCTAGGCAGAGGATTTGCAACAAGACATGAGTGCATCGGGTGCATATTTTTTGTTAGCATATTTCTAGTAAATTTTTAGTATATAATGCATTGAATTTTAGTTCCATGTTATAATATATATTTTTAGTAACATTTGTGTTTTGGTTTGGATCGGAGGTGCCCCGTCAGGGGGGTCGTACGACGATGATGCTGCATGGATCACTCTCGAGGATATCACTTCCCAGCAAGAGTGGGTGACCTCATGTATCCATAGATTTAGGGAGGATTCTCCCACACTGAGATCTTTGTGTTTTATTTCTTAATTTTCAAGATTTTATGTTGTAGATCTTAACTTCAAATGAATTTCAAATTGTACAGGGAAACAGAAAAGAGGTAGATCTTGATTATGGACATGAGGATCGTGAAGGTCCTGACGATCCAGGTTCAGAGACACATGTGAGTTTTAATTTATGTTCCAATTCATGTTATTTAGTCACATTTAGTAATTGATTTTTGTACTTTTTGTTTCAATATTTTACGGATAGATTTTAAATTATGGTAAATTTATTTTTAATTTTTAATAAATATAACTTATTACATGTAATGGCATATTACACAGGCATCGCAACAGGAAGGTGTCAATGCTGCAATGGATTTCACACATGGTTGGGATGTAGCTCGAGTACATGGTCCTGATGAAGGGCCATCTACTCGTAATCCTACCGAGATCTCAGATATCACCATTGACATGATAGGTATGGCGGAATTCCTTGAGGGTTTAGAGTCTCAGAGACAACAATGGGCTGCTGCACATGAGGGCAGTCAGAGGGACAATCATAGGCCTCATGGGGGTGGTGGCCGATGAGTTGATGATCTATACATTTCCATGTTTTGGATATTTTCATATTTTATATATTTTCATGTGTTTGGATGATCTATGTATACGTTTTCATGTTTTGGATATGGATTTCTATCGTTTATACATGGACTTTCATCATATATGGACTTTTATCATGTGTATTTTGTATCTGATTTTAAATCGATTTTTTTTTATATTAGATCTGGATATAGTTATTACAGTTACAAATTTATGGTTTGTCGTTTCAAATGCAAATTTAATGTGTAGTTACAATTTAGTTCAATTTAAAATGCAAATTTTGACTACATTACAGAACATCTTCCAAAGTTTAGAATTGAATACATACATTACGTTTTAAGATTGAAATTCCAATTCCAATTCAATTACAATGTACAATTTCAAATGTAATGTGTAATTTCAATTCCAAAACAATTACAATTTAAAAGCTCGTTTTCAACTACATTACAATTGCATAAATGAAATCAAAATGTAAAATTACAATACATTTGAAATTAAAAATTGAAATTGCAATTACATTATGTTGTCTACACATTACAATTCAACTACAATTTACACATTCCAATTCAGTTACAATTTAAAATTAAAATCTCAAATTTAATGTGTAATTTCAATTGAAAATTCAATGTTTTGTTCCAATTTACAAGTTCAATTTCAATTACATTACAATTGCATTTGAAATAAAAAATTTAAATTAGAATACATTTGCCACTTTGTGGCTCTTGTTATTAAATGGAATGAGGAGAGGCAAAAACAATTGGTCCGAACGTTGATATATTCTTGATAACAAAACTAATTGATTATTGTTGAATGAAACATTTTTTCAATACATTGGTATTCGATACATTTTTTTAAGGTGTTGAATTTTATGAGGTGAATAGCTTCATGTGGACATGTCTAGTATAGTAAGATACATTTTTGATGGGCATGTTTACCATGTCAAATCTCATTTAATTTGTAATAACCATCCAATAAGTTATCCATGTAGATATATGAGCTAGTTATTTATATGTGAGATAGATATATAGATTCTCATACTTCCACCATCTACAATATAATCTATTTTTTTCATCTTCTTGTCTTTCTCGAGTGATGTGTATGAATATGTTTGTTTAGTTGTTTTTCTCATTTGCAGGGAAGGTAATATTGGTTTTATTGATAGTTGTAATTACATATGAGTTGACATTATTTATATCCAACTAGATGAACAAGCAAGGTAGTTTTTGAAAAGAAACTTGATACTTACAAAATTGGAAAATAAAAAATGACCTCATAAATTAAGCAAATATAAATATACTACTAAACTCTATAGAGGTGTATATACTCTACCCCTATGGATTTGAACCTATGAATTCATAGAAAGAAACACATGTTCTTAACCATTAAGATCACTCAATCAAAATTAAAACAACATCTATAAGTTATGGTATCTCCCCATTTTTTCAATTTTAACAAATTAAATTTAAATGACCGATTCAATAACATTTATCTTCTAATGAAATGTTCTTTCAATGAAGTTGAAGAATATTTTATATAGTAACCTATACTACCATTTCTTTGTCTTGATATAATGTTTGGTTTATTTGTGGCTAATTGAGAACATTTTGATCACATTCTCCCTCTATTGGAGTAGGTCAAGTTGGTAAAGGAGAGAGGTCAAATTAACAAAGTAATTAGCTATTAGATTTAGGTTAATATGAGAAAGTCTTTAAGAATAAAGAAGCAAAGGTGAGAAACAATCAAAAGTTAAAAATAATCATAAAAAGGTTCATTGAGAAGTGAAAAATTATACTTCAACAACTCAAAGAGGCCCACTCAAGAGTGAGATAAGAAAGAAGAACTATTGACACATGAGAATAATTAAACAAAGAGCTCTAGAGGTAAGGATAAAAAAGAATGCATCAACGATGTTGAATGAAAATAGGTTTCACCTTTGTATGGGATACTATATAGTATGTTTCAAAATAAATGAAACCTTTTAAACTAATATTTTTAGATAAGTGGGACTTGGAGCATACTTTAGCTGTGGATTTTTACTTCATCATAGGAAATAAATTAATGTATTTTTAAATAAACTCAAATGCAATGATATTTGTTTTCTTTGAAGCTCATATGATTGCAAGATATTTAAATTTTACAATTCCACATTGTATAGATGTATTTTGAATTCCCAATTACATTACAATACATTTATAAAACAACCTCCACAAAAATGTCCAAAAAAATATTACACAAGACAACATGAAAACTATGCCAATGATGCAAGTGGCATACATGTAACTCAGTCTTCTGGCCAATGGGTTATAGGAGTGCAACTCTCCATAATACGATCATGGTCAGCTTCTGTCATCTTCCATCTCTTTGACTCACCTCTCTTCACTTTGATTTCTGTTAGAGGTATCCGAGATGCAACCACCAAATGACTGTATTGACATGATATATATTGAGGCATAAAATCTCTGTAAATAATATGAGCACCTTGTTTTTTCACTTTTTCAAAAAGTGTCCCTTTAGAACCATGTCTCCAGTTTGGTATGTGAAGTCCCCATCTTTGTAGGGTCACACCAACCTACTCTTTATTTGCGTGCACCGCATCAAATAGTATGCAACATTTTCTCGGTTGTGGAGGGTGTAATAACAACGAATACATCACCTGCAAGATACATTACAAATATTATTCAAATGTCCTACGTGCAAATTTCTAAAACATTTGTATATGTGTAAGATATAATGAACTAATTCACTTAATGAAAACTCTTGTACCTTCCCTAACCATATCAGAAACTCGATCATGATCTAATGAGACCATTGCCTCTTCAGTGTGCATCTTTTGCCATGTTGGAATTGGATGTGGGCCCTTTGGATTAAGAGATACATATTTCCATTGTTTGACATATACATCATTTTCACAGTGATCAAGCCCGCATCCATTTGCATCAATGCAAAAATCACAAAAGTAGGCATACTTCCTTGTTTTAAAAAATATGTCCCCCATGTATTTACTTCGAACATAATGCAATTCCCTCATACCAAGGATGGTGTCACAATACCATGGCATGGATCTATTAACATCTCCAAGGGAAACATCCCAGAAGAACCTGCATGGAATTCCGTTTTTCATATGTAAATTCCTATCGAGTATGTGTTCTTTTGGAAATGATGATATTGAATGTTATTAGCTTATTAATTGAGTTTGGAGTTTATTACCTGCACACCGGCCTTGCTTGTTCGCGACCTTGATGTCCCAAATGATGTGTGCACCAATCAACTATTTCAGTGGAGCATTTGAGTCGGGTTGCACCGTGACTCATCTGGTACCTCCAAAGTGTTCATTTCACACATGCACCTGCGCCATCATGTTCACTCTTCCCATGCCCTATCTCAAAAAAGATCCAAGTGTGTCGGATTCCTGTTTGCTTGTGCAGGCAACTCAACCAATAAATTGAGCGTGCCGATTTGAATTTCCCTGCACACCCATCTAACCAAATCCAGTGTTTAGTAAATGATACGCCTCTCTGCCTGAATGAATCATAAATCAACCTAAAGTAGTGTTGAATGAATAATGTGTCATGCTCACATTCATCACTAACATAAAAATGGTACTCCTTGATCACTTCACTTGACTGGGGAGTGCTATCCCTACCATCAATGCTTTCCTGAGCATGTCTGTACAATACATGTATGAAGATAGTCACCTAGTCAGAGTGATAGTACTCACTTTGTATCTCTCTCCGAGGAGCAAAGGTGTAGTTCTCCGCAAAGTCTACCACTAAAAAGATTGTGCCCGGCTCAAATACGTCATGATAATGCTTGAATTCTGAAGCTTGCGACCTGGATGTATGGGAGTGCTTTATGTATTTATAAATCTGACTTTGAAACTTCTCCATGAAATCTGAAATAGGAATCTCATCATCGAGCAAGTCGATCCTCTTGGATGGCACAGATGAACAAGATGTTGGATTCATGGTGACGTACTCGTACCTCTTTCACCTAACAGTGATATCTGACAATCCATGGTGTGTTGGATCTATAGGAAAGTTCCTATGGAACAATGCCAAATCAACGCATTCATGGAATTTTCTCCCACCTACACACCTCTTATTGAAAAAAATGTGTTCACGATTCCTGTTGCATAGTATCATACAAATAAAATCTCGCACTATGTGAGGAGCTAGTACACCGTTCTAGTTCCTTTTGCAAAAATCCAGAAATGTGTGATAGTATAGTTGAAATTCAATGTGGTACCGATAGCAACAAGTGTCATGAATCGTATTCGGCCTAATATACCACAGTTTCAATTTGTTGAACATGCTAAATGATATTTGAACACCAGGATTGGTTTCTTGGAATTCCTCGTAAAGTGAAACTCCCGTCATCTCCATCACATGCTTACAGTGTTCCTGATAAATGCCTCTGGATAAACGTTGTCGCAGTACATGCTTTCGATCTGGAATAACACAAGAATGACTATCCCAAAACTCTATCACCTTCTCTCTAATGCCTGCTTCCATCCTATCTTGATAGGGTTCCCTACAAATAAGAGCCCAACAAGAAGCTTCATCACTTTCATCTATCCGGACCTTGAATTTAGTATATTTAAGCAATGTTCTTTCTGAAAGATTGAGCAATGATGCCATTGTTGATACCATTCGATTTCTTGAGGGTCTTTGCGCCACAACAGCCGTTGAAATTTCCTTACGAGAAGCTCGGGTATCATTGTTTCTTGATTTTCCAAATGAAGATAATGCAGTTCTTACATTTTCTATTGCATTCTGGCATGTCTTTTTTGTTTTAACATCTTGAAAACCCAACAAATTTGTGGCACGATTCAATTTCTTGTGTTTTATCAACCCATGTAGGATTTGAGGGTGATTCCATGAAGATGGGTACCTCTTTTTAGCCAAATATGATGGTGAAAAATGGAAATTTGATCCATGTATTAAATTGAAGCCGTTGAAGCTCATATCTTCCAAATGAATTTTGACATGCGATTGAAAAACGAAATGTAGAGAATTATGTTGGCTTTGCAATGATTTTTTTTCGAAATATTCCAATGTCATTTATCGTGTCTAATTTTCATTTAATGAAACATGTGTACTTAAAAATTTGAAGAGCAATTAACAAGTAGTTTGTGTTTGTGCACGATAATTTAATGTTAAAGTAATAATTAAAAAAAAATTAAATATGTGAAAATGATCTAGAAAAAATGCACTAGGGCTTACATATTTTTGTTTTAATTTTTCTCAAAAAAATATATTTATTATTATTTTTCGAAAATGACCAATGAATATTTCCGTCGCATTTTGCACACATGTGTGTTCATGCACCAAATATTTTAATTTTTTACATAATTTGAAAAAATAAAAATACTTTTTTGAAGATGATGCGTTTATCTAGGGCGTGTGTATTTTTTCAAAATTTTTGGATGTGTATTTTTGAATTTTGTGGATTTATCTTTGAGCTCAATCGAAGTTGTCAGCATGGTTTTTTAGGGAAAGTTTTAGTAGAAATTTAAAAACAAAAGACATATATGAAAATAAAAATTCGTAAATTTTATCTATATGGATAGAGGATTCATTGACGAATCCAATGGTATCAAGTCCGTTCATTAATGAGCATTTAATGACATGGTTTAAGTCTGTGGAAGGCAGACAAAAAAACCATTCTGCAAGGAAAAGGGCTATTGGCCTGTATTTTAAGCCCTCAATCGAGCTATTTGCTCGATCAAGCTTTCTTAAAAACCTCGATCGAGGGCTTAATAGACTCTCGATCGAGGGTTTAATAATACCTTGATCGAGGGTTTAACAAGACCTCGATCAAGGTGTTGTTAAACCCTCGATCGAGGTATTGTTCGATCGAGGGTCTATCAAAAAGGCTCGATCGAGGGTTGGTGTGTGTAAAGAAAATATATAAACCAACCGGGGTGAAACCGTGAAATGAGTTGGCAACAATTAATGTTTCCAACTAGCCTTCTTTCGTAAAAACATGAACGAACATGTATATAACTACCAAACAAGAATTCACAAACAAGAATTTACCTCATTGCTATTTTTTTCTCCATTAGAGCTTTGTCAATTTGAGCTTGTTGAATTAGAGATTTGTAATTTTCATATTGCTAAATTAGATCTCAACAGACATGTAAGATTTCTTTGTAGGCATAATTCAAGATTTCATATTAACATTTTGTTGTTTGTTATAACAATTTGAAAAAAAAATTGTTTATTTTCATTGTAAATTGATTCATGTAAGATTTCTTTGTAGGCATATTTGAAGATTTCATACTAACATATTGTTGTTTGTTATAACATTTTGAAAAAAAATTATTTGTTTTGATTGTAGATTGATGGGGAATAAAAAAAAAGACAAAGAAAACATGCTAGACAACAAAATGCCAATGAAGAACATGAGAAGAGTAGAGAATGAATGAGACAACAAAGAGCAAGGTTGAGAGAAGAAGAAAATGCACATTTGGTGCAACAAATTCCAATGGAGCACAACCAAGGTAAATTATTGAATTACATGCTATCATAATTTAAATATCATGCTACATAATTTACAAAATTAGTAACAATTTTCCAATAAATTTAACTAAATTTCATAATTTAATGTGTTTCATATTTATTTGTAATGATATTCTTATTTATTTCATCAATTTGTTATTTAAATTTTAAAGTTTGCAACAATTTTTATGTTAAATGAACAATTTTCAAGTGGCTTTAAACAGATGTTAAATTAGAACAATTTTCAAATGAAATGAAACATGTAAATTTAGATTCTTTGGGTTCATTTATCTTTCTTGCGGGTGCCTTTGCCACTCCTTATTGCACGAGCATATCCCGCATCTTGACCTTCCATAACTCAAAATTATTACTCCCATTAAACTTCTCAATTTCAAATTTAACACTCTGTTTTTTTTCCATTTTCTCAAGGAACCAAATCAAAGGACTTAAAACACCAATCCTTTTAATATAGAGTGGATACAATATTTCAAAATCAAAAGAATTAAAACAACAAGCCTTTTAATATAGAGTGGATACAATATTTCAAAAAAGGTTTAATTAAATGTGATAAGGTTGAATAAAAATAATGCACCTTATAACCCCACCTTAAATATTAAACAAATATTTAAATCACCTTATACCTCCCACTTTATAACATATCCACACCATATACTTAAAAAAAACTTTTGAATAAAATATCCCTTATAACTCACTCCTTATAACACATCCATATAGCATATAGCGAGTTTAAAACTTATATCCAAAATATATATACAATATATATGCCACAATCCAATATAGAATCGATTTTTTTTTATAAATATTCATACGTTGGACTTCTCAATGATTATCGTGACTCTCAATATGTTGAGGATGCGAAAAATTCAAAGAAATAATTTTTGGTAAGGGTGCCTCAAAATTTTTGCTCCCCTCTAAGCATTGGACTCGTGAGAAACCATAATTTTCTCCCCTTTGGGTAATACAGATTTTTCGCTCTCCACGTAGGTTTAGACCCATGGAAAAAAATTAAATTTTGCTATCTTTGATTGATAGATACTGCGATAATGTCTCTCATCATTCTCATTCTCTAAGGCCTCCTGCGTTGCTCTCCTACCACTTGTTGGATCAAGCAGCCACATAAAATAATACGCAACGGAAGAAATTAAACGAGAAAGAAAATAATGGAAAACACATAATTTTGTACACAGATATTTACGTGGTAAAATTCTTGAGAGGGAAACATCCACGGAGCAATGGTATCGGTTCTCTTATTGTTCAAACATGAATATTACAACATCCTTTTCTTCTCTGACTCTCATCAATCTTTACCTTCTACGGGAATAGAAGAATAAATAACATTTCTTACACAGTTACTCATAACTAACTAATTTGGTTATTCGGTTAGACAGTTACACAATCATCGAAAGAAGTCGTTGTCACCCGTTTCCAACAGTAGATTAGAAGAGCATCCAACAATCCAGATCCAATGTCTGACTGTAATGTCCCCTTCCACGTATCCAACTCCGGTAAGAGAACATGATGCCAATCTACGAGGCTTTCACAAAAATGAAGACCGCTCATTAGGTTCATAGCCATAAAATTAATGTGTGCAGATGCAAATCAAACATATATGCACAGCGGAATAAGAACATCACCCACACACATTTTTTTTTCATATGCCTTCAACATATCAATAATAAACATCAAATTAAAACATTGCAAGAGTAAATGCATAGGCATAAAAACACTTATCTTCATTGTGCAATTGTCCCAAACAACTAGCTATGTTGTTGCAACATTCCACCCAACCATAGGCCACTTGTGTTCATCAATTCTCTCAACACAACTGCCACCCCCAAGCTGGGCATGATTCTTACAAGGAAAATGGAACATTCCAGCTCATTCACAGCTAAAGAAATAGAAACCCATCTCAACCCCAACCTTCTTTTACACACAACAACTCCAACTGGGCATGGATAACCATTTTCAGCAATGGGATTTGCAAATACGATGGCCATAGGTTTTCCCAAAAACGTGGGCACACCAAAAACAGATTAGGGGTGAGAAAATCATCCATAGGGAACCAACCCGATTTTCCATGTGCATTTTGGGCATCTAAATGGAAAAAACGGCCCCAAGGAAACCTTAGACCAAGCTCCCATACTCCCAGCCACTTTGCAACACAAAAACGCCCTGTTTCCAGCTAGAAAAATTAGGAGAAACCATAAAAACGTGGAGAGAAAACGCCCAGGCAGCCCAAAAACGTGAGAGAGGCAAAACTGCTTGATGGGTTATGGCTTGGGAGGCAAATTCATGGCTCTTTTCTTGCCAAGGAAGCCAAACACATTTTTCCATGCAGGGTGGTTTCTTATACTCGAATTTTGGACAGCCATACCTCTCATTCCCCAAGGCATTAACCACCTCAACCACCTTTTGGGAGAAAGGAATGATTGGGTACAAAATTCAACATGGGTAGTTGAATGTTTGATGGGTTCTCTCATTGACACTTGGATTGACTTGATTGGACAAGGGTTTGAATGTTTTCCCTCCCAATTCCTTGTAAAATCATGCCCCTATCTCTTGTTGCATTGCATAGCTAGTTGTGGGTATTTTATTAAAATGCATATTTACATGATATTCACAATTCCATTGTGCATGGCTAGCAAGTAAACCATATGCATCAATAAATCGATGGCGGGGCCTTGGCCTTGAGCTCCTCACCACGATTTTATAACAATATTACATTATTTATGATTTTAATTCCATGGGGTCAAACTGGGGACATTACATTCCCCTCCCCTTGGAATAACACCGTCCTCGGTGTTCCAATAGTTAGGAATAAATACCCACTTTACACATGTCACAGAATTCACAAATGGTGGCATGTCTGTCCTACATTCATCTCTTGAATTTGAACTTTCAGGATCAAGTCCTTTTGCTTCCTCAAGTTGCTCCTGCTGGCTTTGATCTTCCATCTCTACAGGTGGGCATCGCTCCACAGCAATCCCTTCCTTTTATTCACCTTCCAGCTGATCTACAAGTCTGGAATTTTCATGGCTTCCATCTTTCTTGTTTTTGTGGCAACTACTTGAGGAATATTTTCAGCCAAAACAAATGGCTTTCACTATCTCACCTGTGAGATTCATCATGGCAATTCCTGTTAGGACAAGCATAACACAATATTAAAAATCAGTCAATTAATTGCTCAATTGACATGGAACGTCCATGCTTTTCCCATGAGACTTCCACACATTTCATGCTTTCCCAACATACACATGAACTCGTTCATGTTCATCCTTTCACAGGGAAATAACTATTTCAGCATTCACAATTCATTTCAAGCAATAAACACAATCAACTTCCAGTCACAACATGCATTCAACAATCCTTCGTTTCTGAAATGCTTCAATCAAAAATGAAAGAGAAGAGTAAGAGTTTCCCCCTCTTAGTCTTGTTCCAATCTGGAGCCACACCATCACTGTGGTTTCATGTTCCTTAGCCTCTTTCACTTCAATGTGAATGCTTGACTTGCCCTTTCTTGGCTATGATACTTAACTAGTGTCTAAGGTTTTTTTAAGGATTTTTTTTATGTGGGAGTCCTTCCCATTGTTTCCTATAGGACCTTTGGCTACTAGGACCCACACATGTCCACTAGCTCCATTTTTCATTACTGCTCATACTGAGCTCTTTAGGACAGTCACATGTCCACATGCATCCTCCAGATGCTTTCATAGTTCTTGCTTCCAGCAATACCTACACTCAAACATTGAGTCAATTCATATGTTTAGTTTATTTCTATAGGGTTTGTCTCCAAACAAGAGTTTAAGAAATCATAAACAAATCATATACACACGTATTTCATAAGCAAGAAGCTGCAATGTAACCAAATACTTATCTGCATTGAATGTCTTCACTTTATTCCACAGGCTCCTTCTTCGCTTTATAAGCCTTGGATTGCCCGTGGATACAATAATGAATGTTGGGTCAGCACGCAGGCTACTCCGCAACCATTCGAATAGGCGATGCTCAGCTAGTACATCGACTACGTTTCATCAATCATCTCATTTAGCAATATGCTAGGCCAGTGCTCTGATTGGTTTTATTAATTAATTAAGGAATGTTTTGCCAGCACGCCGTCTGCTCCACAACATCAAGTGGTTAATGCCCCCACCAACCATTCTCTGAATTTATCGAGCATCAGTTACTCTCTGGATTTACCAAGAATTTATAGTGCATAACCAGTTACTCTCTGGTTTACCAAGAATTTATAGTTCTTTCAGGATTCGTGCTTTCCTGCAATAACCAAGGTTTCCAACAAAGAAACAATAGTGTATCAGCTTAGCTGTTAGAAGATTAATACCTGGAATCTTCATTATTTCAAACAGGAACTAAATGAAAAATGAATACTTATCTATATTGTGTATTTCCTCGCTACTCCACAGGTTTCCTTCTCTACTTTACAAGCCTTGGATCACCTGTGGGGTGGATGCTTGGCCATCACACATGCTGCTTCCTCAACATCATCCAAATAGGCAATGCCAAGCCAGTATGCCGACTGGGTTTATCAAGCATTTCAAAAATCAGTATGCTAAACCAGTACTCCGACTTGGTTTATTAAGCATTTCAAAAATTAGTATGCTAAGCCAGTACACCTATTGGGTTTATTAAGCATACAACGACCATTTCCAAGCCAGTTCTCCGACTGGGTTTGTCAGGAAATAACACCCTTCACCAATACCTCCACAACATGCAAATAGCCAATGCCAAGCTAGTACACTAACTGGGTTTGTCAGGCCTCCAACAACCATTCACCACAATATCCACACAACCAATGCCAAGCCAGTACACCGACTGGGTTTATCAAGAATATAACAACCATTGCCAAGCTAGTACACTGACTGGGTTTATCAGGCAACAAGAACAACATAATATGATTACGTGTCTCCTTCTCTTATACAACCAATGGTTCCCTCCAGGAACTCCATAGATGACTCACTTGACTGTAGGCTAGCATGGCCCCACAATACCCTACTCACACTACACAAGGATGATGCCCCTTTTCTGTTACACAGCTCCTCAGTTCTATCCATCTTTTCTAGTGTCCTTTAGTGTGAGCGTAGAAAGGTTACCACTTCCCATATAGTCCTCTCGAGTACCCTTTCTTAACTTTGCCTCTTAACGTGCGAAACCAAATTGCATCTATGTAAGCTGATAGCACAAAAAGGATAAGCAGGCTCATCAATATTGCTGCTCTAAAATTGTAATCATATTTCATAACATTCACTATGAAGTATTGAAAAACCAGGAATGCGTCCATTTCGTTAGGGTGTAGTCAATATTGAAAACCCTAACATAACCCATCACCCAAAAGGTATGCATCCCTTTTCGATGTGAGTCATGTAGGCCTTAGTCATACTCAAGCAGTCTGGAATAATAATGAAAATAATAAAACATGCTCTACATATTAAATCTAATAACCAGACATGTATATTCTTAGCTAGGGTTACTAAATACTCATTTGTTTCATGGATGTATCTTTCCTTCATTTGGGAAAAATGGGGGCTCCCTTCTCTGAGTCAACAGTCCTTTGGTTTGCCACCCCAATTTTTTCACGTTTCATACTCCTCACATGCCTTCATGGCATAGTTTTACCATCTCACTCACATGCAGTGCAGCTGAGGTATTATCAAATTTCACAATGGCGTTTCACCCGAAACCCATTTCCAAAGCATGGGATCCTTCCCATCTAGTTTGACTTCTGCAGGCCATCATACATGGTCTTCCTGTAGTGTGTCATCCTGGCACACTTATCAAATAGCCAAACAGTCAGCAACATTTAACAATAAACTTCAAATATGATTGTTCCATAACCAATCAATGTCATTAATAATTAAATTCAATATGAATTTGCAACTCTGTCTCCTACAGAAATACATTTGTTTAACCACGAGGCCATCCTCATATTGTTTGGCTCTCGTAAGTGGTATCACTCTGTCCATTATGGTTTTACACTTGCTACCATACATGAACATCCACCTACAACATGTCCTCCTGACACAATTTATATAAGCCAAACAATGATTAGCAATTATAAGCAAATTCTCAAATCTGAAATCTACAAATCTGCTTTCCTACAGAAATTGGATTTGCAATCATGAGATTATTCTCATAAATTTAAACCATAAAATTTTCAGATTTGTTTCATGCATATTTTACAACCATGAGAACCTTCTCACAGCCTTTGGTTTCTGCACATGGTAGATCCCGGTCTTTACTATGGACTTATCCTCATTGCCATACGTAAAAATTTTCTACGTGAAAACTGAAACTTCAATCAACCAAACACGTTGTGAGTATCTATGTATATAATCCTTTCATTGCCACAACAGTCACTGAAGTGATCTCAACATTATAACACTCAATAATTCAAACACCTTCGACTGTTAACATTTGAAATGCAATGAAATATATACATTCCTATATATGCATCATTGTCACCATAAAATTGCAAGACACAGTCACATTATCCATGCAATTTAAATAAACTGTAAATACTCATTACTTCACATTCCATGCAATTTTGTCCTTCCAACAGAGCACTCTGGTAGCCCATCACATGTCTACCTTCTTCATGTAATCATTCTCCTGCATTCACAGCAGCTCATGAAATGGTATCAGTACTAACAATAGTTCACCATTTCATCTATCATCTAATTGCATTGAAATATATGTATCACAACCATGCATTCACACAGCGCATCTCAACATGTGCACTCGCACATATGCATGCACATCCCCAACATTTACATAATATTTTGATGTACATTTACTTAATGCATAACCCATCAATGCAACCTTGCATTAATCCATGAATACTATGCATTCCAACATATTATGGCCTAACCATGCTTGTCTCATATGGCATACACTACCATAGGACCATAAGTCATCACGTTCTTTGGTTGTTAAACTCACAACCATCATACACAAATGGCATCATATAATTTCATATGAATGCATTGAGATTTCTAAGCAATTATAGGGTGTAAGAATCCTTGCCTTCACTTACCCACACCTCACCATACTCGGTAGGTTAACGTTCCCATTCGGGCACTCAATACCACATGCAAATAATTCAACATAGTTTAAACATAGTGAAGGTATCTCACCAAATCCTCTTTCAACATTCATGCAATTAAGCACAATTAACCATTACCTGCACGTCTGTTATTAACATCGCTTGATGTTACTTGATCAGTTGGCCTCTTACCAAGGCTACTTAGCCCTTTTGCCAACATCATGATCACAGATTTCTTGCACCATCATTTCTTCATAAGGTCATTAGTCTTGTGCAACAACATCATCAACTTCTTTAGCCATGCTTTGATTGTATTTTGTCTTACAACAAATGCGGACACAACTAATTATTAGCAACCACTATAATTATCTCAAGTGGCTCATTGCATGTGTAAAACCTCACTATTTTACCAATATGCAATATCCTACTCATGCACAAACATTTTCACATGCACTGTGCAATGTATGTTAATATGCCATCTGGTGCATATTCATTTCATCTATGTAATCTCTTTGCATTTTCAACATGCTTATGCCATAGTTTATATGCATGGCAATTTCATAATTATAAATATGATAGTAAAACAGGGGTTAAGGAATTCTCCCTTTCCAATCCCTCATCGTAGCATGGAATCCCTCTTCCATATCATAGCTGGTCCGGTTTCCTTCCAGTCATGTAGTTCTAGAAATTGCCCATATTGACAACAGTTCTTTTTTGTCAAACAACCGCTGGCACTTTTCTGCACCAAATATCTATGATATATGCGGACATCATTCAAATTCTGGTCATGCATCCCTGTTCACCTCTGGACAAGATTTCCAACGCATATCTCCGTGCTCCATTCCGATCCAGGATATGGAATTTACATTCTTCCAAAAATGCAAATTTTGCCCAAATTTCTGCACATTCACATGGCTGCAATTTTATTCTGGAAGGCCAGCTTCAGCTGCTTGCGGAAGTAAATTTAAGAAGAATCATGAAAACGCATCTACCGGGAGAAGGTATTGCATATAACAAGGAACACTCAGCAACCTTCAGATCCCTGTTCTGATGCACCAGTCAATTTCTATAAAATTCGGGGTTTGGCTACTTTTAACTTTTCACTTTTTCCCCAAAATCTCAAAATTTGGCCAAAAATGGCTATTTCCCAATCTACGCATTTTTGGAAAATTTTTGTCTAACAAAAATTGTGTATCTTAATGAGAAGATGAAATGTCTAGTTTAGTAAAAAAAATTATTCCAACATCTAGGGTCACTTTTACTATCCATAAGCTTTTCAAAATCCCGAAAAAGTGGCCCGGAACAGTGCTTTTTGGCCTTCTGGTTCACCCCGATTCCACATCCTTTGGATTTCGGCTCCAATATTCTAAACTTAACATTGTGCCTGCTCCATGGCCGTGCCATATCAATTTCAGCTCAATTCGACCTTCCGTCAAGCCTCGGGACACCGTCTTACAAAAGTCACTATTCTCCATTTTCTGTAAAATTGGAGCATATTGGGTTCGGCACCCTCTCTGGTTCTTTCATGGCCTTCGTTAATGGCCTCCGAGCCTCACAAGAATCATCCCATTCTGAGCCCGACTGCTCCTATCCAAAAATCAAGTTTTTGGCTCTATATACTTTTTTTTTCCTCTACGACTATCGTTGGACTTAACCTTAAAATCGTCGACCCTGGCGCAGGATTTAACCTTAAATCTGTCGTCGCATCGCAGGTTTTAGCCCTATCTTTTGCGACCACAAGCCTTCGTCGCTACGACCGCGTCGCAGGTTTTAAGGCTAAAATCACCACCACGCGCAAGCCTCCATTGCGACTTTTAAGCCTAACATTGCCGCCGTGTGCAAATTTTAAGGTTTAAAATTGTTTCCCGCGTCGCAAGTTTTAAGCCTAAAATCGCCGATGCGTGCAAATTTTAAGGCTAGAATTGCCGCTGGCATCGCAAGTTTTAAGCTTAAATTCGCCCAGTGTCACAGAATTTAACATTACTTTCGCCACGCGCATAGTAGTTTTTAGCGTTAAATTGTCGCCGCCGCACAAACTTAATCGTTAATTCCACCGCCACGCGTCGCAAAAATTAACGCTAAAATAACTGACAGAGTCGCCAAAGTTAGCGCTAAAACCTGCCAATTGCATCGTAGAATTTAACATTAATTTCGTCGCGCGCGTTGCAAAATTTAACATTAAAATCAGCGATAGAGACTTGAGCAAAATTTCCAACACTTAGAAAAATTTTCAAATTTTCAAAAACAGTCAGAAAATTTTCTGAAATATTTTCCTTCTTTTTGATGTTTAGTGCTGGATAGGAGGCATACTTACCTCTGCAACTGTAATAGGTATCCCATGAAGGCCTAATGCTGCAACCAGTAGCTCTGATACCACAATGTAATGTCCCCTCCCGCGAATCCAACTCCGGTAAGGGAACATGATGCCAATCTACGAGGCTTTCACAAAAATGAAGACCGCTCATTAGGTTCATAGCCATAAAATTAATGTGTGCACATGCAAATCAAACATATATGCACAGTGGAATAAGAACATCCCCCACACCCATTTTTTTTTCATATGCCTTCAACATATCAATAATAAACATCAAATTAAAAAACTGCAGGAGTAAATGCATAGGCATAAAAACACTTATCTTCATTGTGCAATTTTCCCAAACAACTAGCTATGTTGCTACAACGTTCCACCCAACCATACGCCAATTGTGTTCATCAATTCTCTCAACACAACTGCCACCCCCGAGCTGGGCATGATTCTTACAAGGAAAAGGAAACATTCCAGCTCATTCACAGCCAAAGTAATAGAAACCCATCTCAACCCCAACCTTCTTTTACACACAGCAACTCCAACTGGGCATGGATAACCATTTTCAGCGATGGGATTTGCAAATACGATGGCCGTAGGTTTTCCCAAAAACGTGGGCACACCAAAAATGGATTGGGGGTGAGAAAATCGTCCACAGGGAACCAACCCAATTTCCCATGGGAATTTTGGGCATCTAAATGGCCAAAACGGCCCCAATGAAACCCCAAACCAAGCTCCCATACTCCCAGCTACTCTGCAACACAAAAATGCCCTGTTTCCAGCTAGAAAAATTAGGAGAAACCATAAAAACGTGGAGAGAAAATGCCTAGGTAGGCCAAAAATGTGAGAGAGCCAAAATTGCTTAATGGGTTATGGCTTGGGAGGCAAATTCATGGCTCTTTTCTTGCCAAGGAAGCCAAACACGTTTTTCCATGCAGGGTGGTTTCCCATACTCGAATTTTGGACAACCATACCTTTCATTCCCCAAGGCATTAACCACCTCAACCAACGTTTGGTTGAAAGGAATGATCGGGTACAAAAGTCAACATGGGTAGTTGAGTGTTTGATGGGTTCTCTCATTGACACTTGGCTTGGCTTGATTGGCTCAAGGGTTTGAATGTTTTCCCTCCCAATTCCTTGTAAAATCATGCCCCTATCTCTTGTTGCATTGCATAGCTAGTTGTGGGTATTTTATTAAAATGCATATTTACATGATATTCACAATTCCATTGTGCATGGCTAACATGTAAACCATATGCATCAATAAATCGATGGGGGGGCCTTGGCCTTGAGCTCCTCACCACGATTTTATAACAATATTACATTATTTATGATTTTAATTCCATGGGGTCAAACTGGGGACATTACACTGACATGGGTTTTAAAAGTTCAAACTAAAGGGGCTTCTACCTCATGCACAACATTTCCCATATAAGTTACACAAGAACGACGTGGGCATCAACTATGCTTGGCAAGTAGCTTATGCCTAAGACATTCATACATATACCAAGCTACACAATTTTTGTGATGAGTCTTCTTGAAAAAGAAATTGGGAAAACACATAATAGAAATGGAGGTTGACCCATATAAGAGGGAGCATTGTGAGTTTATACAATAGTAACTTTGTCCTAAATAGTTAATAAAATGGAATCTCTAAGAAGTTGCCAATGAAAGAAGCATTGCAATATTTTTTATTTTCCAAATAAAGCCACAAAAAAGATCCAATGTCACTTATATGTTTGATTTGTCACTTTATGTTGTCATTTAACTATGATTTGTACTCAAATGTATAAACTACTACAATTTCATGGTTTTCTAAGTTCAATTAAGTGAAGAGGCATATACCTCATCCACAACATTTCACACATAATATACATAAACACGCTTGTGCATCAACTATGCTAGGCAGGTAGCTTATGCCTTACACATTCATACATATACAGCTACACAATTTTTGTTTTTGTCATAACTCCTTTTGAAAGAAGAGATTGGACAACACAATCTAAATGAAGGTTGACTCATATAAGAAGGAGCACTCTCAGTTTATATAACAGTCAATTCTTAATGAAATGGAAGCAACTATAGATGCAAGATGCATTGCAATTTTTTTATTATGTGAATAAAGCCAAAAAAAACTCCCGCGGCCATTAATGTGTTTGTTTTGTCACTTTACATATGATTTTCGTTTATTCGTTAAATTAAGATGTGTAAATTCTGACAAAATCCAAATATCTCTAATACAGTAATGATTCTCAACGTAAGGAAAACTCCATTAAAAACAAAAGAAGCACGCTAACTGAAAAATAAAAAACAAAAAAGGTGGAACAAGAACAACTTTGTCTATTTGTCAAATCAATCTTTACCCTTCTTTGTTAAAACAACATCAAATCTTTACCCTTCTTTGTTAAAACAACAGCTAGGAGCATGCCCTGCTACCTAGAAGTGTTTTTATGCTTCAACCAATAATGATGCCAAATCCGAGTTTTGCTAAGAGTACGTGGGCATCTCTAAAGCTCTAACATGAATTCAAAGGTGCATGGATTGATCAATTTATTTTTGGGTAAGCTTAAAGTTCACACGGACACACAGACAATGACCTGATGAAGGGTTATAAAGAAGAAATCTGCCTCTTCACATGCACACTTAAAGCTAATTAATAGATTTGGTTCTAGAAGGCGGAGGTGCTCAGGTACCGAAGCCATCCCAAAATAATCATGACAAACAATAAGGACGTGTTGAGCCTGCGCCTGAATATTGCGAAACATGAATTAAAAAAACAGAGAAATCATGGCATGTGTATCAAAACCTGGTAATATTCCCGCTTCCAGGCTCAATATCTAGGCTAGTAGCTCCACCCAAATCTCTTCCCTTCAATGCAAGCAACAGGCGAAGATGTCAAAGTTCAAAATAAACTCGGATACGGTGCAAGGTAGCAGAAGTGCAAAACATTCTTGTAATCAGATGCACGAACAGGTTGCAAGGGAAAACTTCCTTTCCAAGTTTCAGTTGTTGCATAGTATTTAATGGTCATTCAATTTTGGAATGTGGACATTTATGTAGTCGCACCACTCGCATTCCCACCCACTAACCGTCTAAAAATTAAATTCGACCCATTGCTTCTGCATAAATCGCTCGCTGGGAGAAATGTTGAGTTCCGTAAGAAACTGTTTTTCTGGGTGTAGAATGAGAACAGCTGGTGGTTTCCGTTCAGTCCCCGTTTCTAGGTCGTTTTTTCTGGTATCACAGAAAAATCATGCGTAAAAGCTACAGTGAGGTTACAAGAAAAGACATTTCACTATTAAATCAAAATACTGAAAGCAGTGATCCATTGCTCCATTGCATCTCAAAGATTATATCTACCATACAATAATTTTACAGCAAAAACCTAAAATAAAGAAAATATTTGTGCTCAGAGAACACAACGAAATTGACTATTAGTGAGTCAAAGTTTAATTAATTGAAATGTGTTTGGATAAAATTTAGTCGGTAAACTATTCAATTAAAATGTGTTGAATGAATTTTTTTACAAAAATCATAATATAAATTTGAATCAATAACTTAAAGTTTAAAGTTAAATGACTGATTTTTTTAATAATAATATTTTTTTTAATAACAAAGTCTATTTATGATATTATACGATTAAAAACATGTTTTTATATTTAAAGATTATAAAATTTTAATTTATTAATTAGTATAGCTATTTAATTTTGGTTGGTGAATATTGAAAATTCACAAATTAAGTGTTATGAACAACATCAACAAGTTATTTAGTAGTAATGATTACTAGCAATAATATATTTGTCTTATCCTTGTGCAATCTACAAAAAACATAATTGATGTCACATACACTTGTTTTATCCTTGTGCAATAGACAAAAAAACATAATTGATGCCATTCTTATTTGATAAACAATTTAACATTGATTATGAAAGAAAAGAATATAAAAAAAAGGTAGCCAATGCATGGATAACTGGTAGCTAAGGGTTGGCGAGTCATCCCTGTTACTTTTGGAATTAAACTACTATGGTAAGCAAGCAACGATGAGGGTTTTCTGCAGAAATGGGTTGAAAACATGGGCGAATGAGGCAATTCTTTAAGCAACCACGACTTGGAGTCAAGATGGTTCTTCGGAACCATCCTAGTACCAACCAAGTATAAAAAAGTGGGAACTCATATATTGCGTACGATGGTTGTTTTTGAAGCGCTTTTATTTGTTTTTTATTGTTTTCAGACTGTTTGTGCAGAAGCTTGGTTTTTTTTATCTATTTCCTATCTTTTCCGTATTTTGGTCGGTACTTGCTATCTTTGGCTTTCCCAACAGTTTAGAATTGTCATCTTATTGTTGGGTGGTGAGTATTGGTGACGATTTTGATACTTTAGCACTGTCTGCCGGAGACTCCACCTATTCTTTCTATTCAAACATACTTGGATTATTTTTGTCTAAGGGTGACATCGGGCACCTAGTACCCTTGTACTAGTGTTTATGATCTGCATATTGTGAATCTACTGTTTTGGATAGGTGTCTATCCTTTCCTTTTGTTATGGGTCAACATCAAAATGACTTGGGTATTGGTACTCCCATTGCCGGTCGGAGTAACTCGCATCCTCTCATTGACACGGTTAAGGGAGGGTTTCATACTTCTGGGGATGTGGATTCCCGTTCTCTGTTTACAAACCCTAATGCTGGTAGTGGATGGTTGGGTCATTACAAAGGGGTGAAAGTGAGGAAGAGGCGGCAGAATAAAACCCTAAATGTTCGTGAAGGTCTGGATCAATTCTCTATCCCTGTGGACACTAATTTGGAGTGCATTGAAATGTTATCGTCTCGTGCTGTTGTTGGTAGGCTGGAATACACAGCGGGTGACCAGAAAGATTTAGTGGAGTGGGTTCGCAAACAATGGATGCCTATTGTTGGTGACATGCCGAGGGTTTTACAGCTTATCAATGGATGGCTAATGTTTATTTTCTCAAAACCTGAGCATGCGGGATTCATCTTAAAGCGCTTCTGGTGTTTTAAAGATGGTTCTTTGTGCCTGAAAAAATGGCATATGGCTTTTGACCCTGTGAGGGAAGTCCAAGTATCCGTCACCTCTGGTTACTTATTCCTGGTCTACCAATTGAATTATGGACTGAGAACATTTTGATAGGGATTGCAAACACTGTTTGGAAGTTTGTGCGGTTGGACAACTGCTCTCTATATGGATTTGACAGACGGTCTACTAAGGTGATGGTGGCTTTTGAGATGGCTCGGGAACTTCCGGCAGAGGTTGAACTTGAATGGGGGTCCAAGATTTGGCAACAACGCCTTGATTATTTCAAAGTTCCATTCAGGTGCTTCAAATACCAACAAACTGGACATATTAGGGCTCGGTGTCTGGAACTACAATGCTCAGGTGCTCCCGTCAATCCAATAACTCTTGTAAATACTTCTGAAATTATGGTCAAATCCTTCGATGTTGGGGTGCGGCCGGAGGTTCCTAGTAAGTCAAAATTTCCTGTGATCCCAAATTATCCTGAGTTTTCTAGTGATGAAATGAAGGTGATTATTGATGCCGATATTACTCATTCTAGAAAGATTGCTTCGGGGGATATAGTTCTGAATTTTGAATGCTCGGAGGCTTCTCCTATGCCCCGTGGGACTACCCATTCTGAGAAGTCAAGGTCATGTCGGGACCTCTTTGGGGAGGGGTCCACAGTGTCGAGGGATACAATGCCCTTAATTCCTAGCCCGAAACTGGATTTGTCGATTAATTCTGTGCAGGATTTGGGTTTTGTCGGTGTTAGTACTGGTGAGTCTTCTTAGGGGAGAGTCTTGATGAACCAGTTAGTCTCGGGATTGGATACTTCACTCTCAGAAGATGTGACACTTTTGAGGAATGCTGGTTTTGATACCTTGGATGGGGAGGGTTCTATTATGCCTCTGCCCATTTTTTCCAAAAATCTGTCAACAAACCCCCTTGTACAATCTGTGAACTCTGCTAGATTCAGGAATGTTACCCTGAGAAAAGCCCGAAGGCAAGGAAGGAAACCGGTTGTTACGGGTGGGGATGAGATTCAGGGGCATATACCCATTTCTGAAAGAATTGATTTGTCGGAGGGTGATTTAGGAAGTTTTGATCTTTTTGGGGGCCTTAAAGCATTATCCCCTCGGGTTAGGGCTCCTTAATGTCAATTTGTTCTTTGAATGTCAGGGGTTTGGGAAGGGCTGTGCGAGTTAGGGCCCTTACAAACCTAATCTCTACTACTCGCCCTAGTATTTTACTGTTGCAGGAAACTATGTGTGAAGCTGAGGTGGCAATTGCCAAAATTGATGGGATTTTAGGGGGTTGGGAAGTCTCAGATGCCAGTTCGAATGGCCTGTCAGGTGGTTTGCTGGTGGCATGGGATCCCTGATATTTCTCCTTTTTGGTTTACAGAACTGCATGGGGTATTCTTTTGGTGGGATCATGCAAGGCTGGTGATCTCCCCATCTCTATTTTGAATTGTTATGCTCCATACAAGAATCGTGAACGATTATGGAATGGTCTGCAACATTCTGGCCTCTTGGATAGGGAAAATGTGATTGTGGCTGGCGAACTAAATTTTACAAGGCTGGCTCAGGAAGTTTGGGGCACAAATGCAAAGGTTGATGATCTGGCAAACTATTTCTCTGATGTTTTAATCCATAACGATCTCATTGATCTATGTATAGGTGTTTATTCTCCAACCTGGTTTAATGGCAGAAAGGGAAATGAGAGCATTTATAAAAGACTTGATAAGTTTCTGGTAAAAGCCTCTCTCTTGGAGTCATGTGGCCGATACCGTTCATGGGTTGGAAAAATCAAAATTTCAAACCATTGGCTGGTTTACCTGCAGTTGGACGAGGATGTTCTCTTGCGAAATTATCCTTTTAAATTTGATAGCTCCTGGATTTCTTGTGATGCCTTCAATCATTTTTTTAAGGAGGTATGGCAGAATTCAATTACAGATGTGGATTATAATCCTGTGGATTTATTATGTTTGAAGTTAAAGGATCTTAAGGGTAAAGTTACAAGGTGGATCCATCAGAAAAAAGAACAGGACAGGAAACAGTTAATGAATGTTGAGGCTCAGTTGCAGCTTGTTTACTCATTTTTGTTGGAGCTCCTTTAGACAGTCACAGATTTGAAATTCTAAAACACTTGGAAACCGAGAAAGAAAAAATATACTTAAGGGAGGAGAATGAATGGCGGTTGAAAAGCCGTGCTTTATGGGTTCAATCTGGTGATAAGAACACGAGATTCTTCCATTCTTATGCATCTGTCAGGCGAAATAGTAACACCATCTGGAAAATTTCCGGTCAGGAGGGAAATGAGGTCTCTGGTGAATTGGAGCTACAAGCATTGGCAAAAAAACATTTCGGCTGTATCTACTCGGATGATAATGAATGTGATTTGCTATCACAACTTCAGGTTGCTAGAATATATCCTAAGTTTTTTGATGATAATGAGGCTGCAGATTTATACAGGGAGGTAACATTGGAAGAAGTAGAAAGCACCCTAAAAAAATTTGCAAGGGAAAAGAGCCTCGGGCCCGATGGCTGGTCCGTGGAGCTTTTTTTGCATTTTTTGCCATCATGGGGAATGACATCCTGAAGATGGTTGAATATAATCGGACACAAGGATACATCTCAAGTGCTTTGAACTCTACATTCCTTACTCTCATTCCAAAAATAAATGATCCAAAGTCTTTTGGAGACTTCAGGCCCATTGCATTGTGCAATCTTGCATATAAAGTGGTATCTAAGATTATTGCTGGCTGCTTGAAACCTATTTTTTCTAGATTTATATCTCCTGAGCAGTTTGGGTTCCTTCAGGACAAGCAAATACATGATGCAGTTGGTATTACGCAGGAGCTACTTCATACTGTCAAGTGCAAGAAGCGGAAAGCCATTTTGCTCAAAATGGATTTAGAGAAGGCATATGATAGAGTGAGTTGGGATTTCCTTAGAATTGTCCTGATTCAAATAGGGGTTCTAGCTCTTGCAATCAGATGGATCATGGCATGTGTTAACACTATGAATATTGTTGTTCTGGTCAATGGAGCCCCTACTTCGTTCTTTAGCTGCTCCATAGGCATTCAGCAAGGTTGCTCAATGTCGCCCTTACTGTTTCTGTTGGTTATTGATGGACTTAGTAGACTGATTATGAAAGCAAAGTTGGAGGGACAGATTAAAGGGCTGCAAATATCAAATGATTTATTCATTACACATGCTTTGTTCATTGATGATGTACTAATTGATTGTTCAAATTCCGTGGATGAATGGAGGGTGTATCATGGCATCATAAATCTATTTTGTAAAGCATTTGGCATGAAAGTAAGTTTACATAAGTCTTCCCTATTTGAAAATCTTGTTGGACCAGACAAGGTGAGGAGTATTCAATCCTTCATGCCATACGGTTGCTATAAGTTGGTTGATGGATTTACATATCTTGGCTTCCATCTTAAGCCAAATGGCTACCTCATTAAAGATTGGCTTTGGCTGATAAGAAAGTTTGAGTCTCGTATTTCTCACTGGACATTCTGCCTTTTATCAATTGGAGGGAAGTTAACACTGCTCAAATCAGTTCTTATTGGAACATCGGTTTATTGGTTTTCTCTCTCACTTGTGCCATGTTTTGTTCTCAATTCATTGAGAAGAATTATGTTTAATTTCTTATGGACCAGGGGTTTGAAGAAAAAAGGTTTCTCATTGATTGGGTGGGAGAAGATATCTCTTCCCTTTACCTCGGGTGGTTGGGGGATAAAGGACTTATCCATCTTCAGTGCTGCTCTTCGTTTGAAGAGTCTTTGGAAGGTTTTATTTGGCAACTCTCTCTAGTCGAGAGTCATACACCATAAGTATATAAAAACTAAGGTATCCCACTAGCTCAGGTCGCCAAGGAAAGTTGTGAGAGGGGTTTCACCTGTATGGACTGGCTTCATGAAGGTTTATTGTTGGCTGGCGAATGAGTTATGTTGGAAAGTGGGTAATGGACAGGAAGTGGCAGTGGGTGTTGACCCCGTTATGGGTTTGAAGGGTGAGTACCAATTCTCCCATGAGCTGCTAAGGCTATTGAAAAATGCTGGAATATATACCATGAATTCTATTGTTACTAGTAATGTACAAAATGATTGGCTTTCTGCAGCAGATCTACATCTTCCAAGGAATTATGCTGCTGAATGGGAAAATTATGTGCTAGCATTAAATATGGCTGGTATCCGCATTAGTACTAAGGAAGATTTGGTCGTATGGTGTGGTAATGAAGCTACTGGTAAGGTTACTACCTGCACTGCATATAACTATATTATTAAGAGGCGGTGTATTTTTCCTAACCATTGGTGGTATAAGGCAATATGGTATTGGCATTTGCCATTAAAAAATGTTTTTTTTTGTATGTGCTTATGGATAGACTCAAAACTTGGGACAACCTTGCAATGTTAGGTTGGGTTGGACCAAATCTGTGTATTTTATGCAAAAACAATGCTGAATCGTCATGCCACTTGTTTCTGGAGTGTTCATACACTAAAAGGTTGTGGGAAAAGATAAATTTGCATTTCGGTATCTCTGTTATGTGGGAAGGCAGTAACATTGAGGTCGGTATAAAATTATGGATGAAGAATTGTAGGCCACATTCCACTCTTCCAGTTTTTACATGTTGGGCTATTTGGTGTGTTCGAAATAAAGTGATATTTGAGAACCAAGCCCCTTCGCTGGATTATACATTTAATGTCTTTTTATGTCAGTACCTCTTATATCAAAATTTGGAATCAGTTCCTGTTAAGAGGGACTTTGGATATTTTCAGCCAACATATAGTGACCCTGCCTTATTCTTTGATGGGGTTGCTAATATGGGAAATTGTGGTGTTGGGGGGGTTATATTTCTCAGCTCGGAGCATTTCTACAATCTTCGTCTGAAATGTGGAAGAGGGACAAACATGAAGGCTGAGTTATTAGCGCTTTGGTGTGTCATCCGAGTGGCAAATATCTTTGGGCTGGCCAAAGTTAAAATATTTGGTGACTCAAGAGTCACTATCAAATGGGCAAGGGGAGAATATGAACTGAAGGAATTAGAACTGGATTATTGGTGCAACAGAATCAGTTTTCAGCGATTTTACTCTGGAACATATCTACAGGGAATTCAATTCACAGGCAGATCAGCTTTCCAAGCTAGCACTAGATGGGGAGGAGGGATTTCTACAGTGGGAGGAGTATTGTGAAAACTGCTTGATCGACTCTGGCAATATGTTTTTTTGTACTAGATAGACTATAGGAGTGCCAATTTTGGTCTTCTTGATTTTGTGTTATTTTGGAGTTGATCTTGATAATAGTTGAAAAATCTGATCATGAACATTTAGAAGTTTGCTTTTTGACTATCTTTGACATCATGTACTATTTGATTCAGTTATATGAATATCAATAGTATGCTTTTTTTCGTGGAAAAAAAAACTAGTAGTTAAGCGCATAGACAACCACTAATAATAACTACACTTGAAGAACAAGTAACATATTTAATTTGTTCATGGCAGCACTTAACTTGTGGCTTACCGATATTCGCTAGCCACAAGTTACATGACTATAATAGTTAATGTGTTAAGGATGACCTACCTGTATAGAGCAAGTAACATATTTAATTTGCTCATAACAACACTTGACTTATAACCTATCAATATTCATGAGCCACAAGTTAAATGGCCGTCGTAGTTAATGTTAAATGACCGTGTTAGTTAACGTGTTAAGGATGACCTACCGGCCTTCTCTGTTAGAATCTTATCCAACATGCCAGTTTTTGAAAAGATGCCCAAATCGAGTGGCCAGATGGAATCCGTCTGCCCACTATGGGCTTGCCCTAACAAATATACCTTTGCTCGCATTTCATCACATTGTTTTGAGCCATGGGTTCCAACCCTGAACCTTCACCCAGCTTGCTGCATGCTCTAGTTTTTCCGTTGCCATTACAGGGTCATATAAATCCCATGATGCACTTGACAGAAAAGCTTGCTTCTGCAGGTCTTACAGTCACCTTCGTCACAACGCATCACACCCATTCTCAAATCACCAAAGCTCATTTCAGCAAGTCTAGGATCGATCCCATTCATCTGGGAGCCTGCAATCTCGGTCTTGATATTCGCTCTTCTCGAATCTCCGATGGATTGCCTTTCAATTTCGATCGATCAGGCAGGTTCTTGGATCATATGCGCGCTGTGGAAAACATGGGAGAGGAGTTGGAACAGCTTATTCACAGTCTCAACAAGGCAGGGCCCCCCATCTCGTGCGTCATAGCCGATACCATACTCTACTGGTCACTTGATGTGACCAAGAAATTCGGCATTCCTTGGATCTCGTTTTGGACACAATCCACTACTGTTTATTCAATCTATCATCATGCTCATCTGCTGGAGGCTCACAACTATGAAGGAGCTTGTACCGGTAAGCTCTCTGCATATTAATACAAATATATTTTTTGGGAGTTGTCTGAAGATCATAGGATTCTGATTGTTTCAGACATCTGGATCATAATTTTTCCTCAAAAACTTCGTTTGAAGATTGTCTTATATATACGAACTAGATTTTGGGCGTAAATAGTTCATAGTTAACCAAGATTGTGAAAAAATGAGGAAAACAAATGCAATAGTAGTTTTGTTTATTTTTCTATCTTTTTACTAGTTAACATTCTCTTGCAGGGAAAAATTTGATTGATTATATTCCGGGCGTTCCGACGCTACACCCGAGAGATCTTCCTTGTGTGTTCCGGGAGAAAGATTTCGATTCAGAGTACGCCCTTCATATGGTGCTCAAGTCGCTTGAGTCAAGTCGCCGGGCAGACTGGATTTTCTCTAATACGTTTGACCATCTTGAAAGCGCGGAGATAAATTTAGAACCGCCAGTTTTGCAAGTCGGTCCGCTGCTTCCATTGGGTTGTTTCAAAGATGAAAATCCCGATTACGACAGGAGAATCGGAACAAGCATTTGGACAGAATGTGAATGCTCGGCGTGGCTTGAGACAAAGCCCAAAGATTCGGTTATATATGTTTCGTTTGGGAGCATGATTCATTTATCTAAAGCTGAGCTGGAAGAAATAGCGATGGGTTTCAAGGACAGCGGGCAGCCCTTTTTATGGGTTCTTCGTCCCGACATAGTAGCTGACTGCGCGGCCTTAACGGATAGGTTCCTCGACGAGATGGGAATTGGGCTGCAGGGTCTAGTTGTTCCGTGGTGTAATCAGCTGCAAGTGTTGGCCCATCGCTCCGTGGGTGGATTTCTTACACACTGTGGATGGAACTCAATGCTTGAAAGCATTGCTCTTGGAGTTCCCATGCTGGGATTTCCTGTTTGGTCCGAACAATACACTAACTGCGTTCTCATGGCTGATGTGTGGAAGATTGGATTCAGCTTGAGGGGAGGCAGTCAGGCTGGAGACAGTAACAATCTGATCGTCAGGGAAGACATATCTAAGGCCGTAAGAAAATTGTTCACTGCCGAAGGAAAGGAGATGAAGAAAAATGTGAAGGCGCTAGCGACAGTGCGAGCACTGCAATACTGGAAGGAGGATCTTCCCATAAGAATATTGAGAATTTTGTAAAAGGTTTGAAGGCAAGGACAACTTGTATCAACATGTACTAAGTAATAGTGATGGAGAATTATTGTTCTCTCCATTTGAGTCGAGATGTTTCATAGATAACCCACATGTGTTCGATTCCTACAAGATCCAGAGACTAATCATGTTTCCCAAAAATAAAAAATTATATGGTTGAACAATGCAAAACGTTTTTATATATGTTATTCGTACATGCAAAGTCTCTATATCGACTTAAAAGGAATAGTGGAGTGGACGAGTAACTTTTGGCAAGTATTTGCCGTTTTAAAGAGTTTACATCATTCATATTGCAGTTTGCTCTTGAAAGCCATTTAATGTTTCATCATTACTGTTATGATAGCCTACAATAATGTATGAAGTGTTTAATTTTTAAGGACATTTTTTTATGGTGTAAATTATACTGTGCAATTCATTAAAACAGTATAATTAATTTAGTTTAGGGTGTGGGTGTAAAGTTTTATTGTTGTTACATATATAATAAAAAAAACAAGTAACAAGAGCAGCATAGCTGCAACGTCCATGACATGACAATAGCAAAGTGGTATTTTCCTGTACTCGATAACTGCCGGAAGAGATGGGGAAACAAAGAAAGCATGGATCGAAAGCTCGGCTGCAATTTAGAAAATACACATTCAAAAACTTTGGACAAGTTGTTTAATGAATAGGAAGATGGAACTGGGCAGCACTGTTGTGGCCAGAAAGCCAGTCGGCCTCTGTATTCATAAGGTAAGAACCCCATCGGTGACAGAGGAGGTAACAAAGAAAGATCTAAACTAGGTAGTTGGCAGATACCCCTTTTAACAGTCGAGACAGGCGGGCGTATGTTCTCCTTGCCATTTGAAGCTGACTGCCAGTCCCATCACTTAATGTTCTTTCTACTAATATATACATAATCATGCAATGGATTTTTTTTTGTCCCACCAGTGGCTCTAAATGGTTTTCTTTTTGCCCCACCAGTGGCTCTAAACTGTTGTATGCATAAATTGTCCAATGGTTTTTTGTTTTTCCTGTCCTACTACTGGCTCTAAAAAAATTTATTGTCCTCCTACTGTCTATAAAATGTTAAAATACATTTCAGAAATTGCTGTACTTGCCCCAGAGCTGATGGCCACCCGAGTGTGACCCGACTTCCAGATATCTAAGGAAATAGCGACGGATAGCTTGGCGTTCAATTTCGAGAATGATACGATAATCTGCTTTGAACGGATAAATAGTTGTGCTTGGAATACGTGGATATAGAAAACCTAGCGTTTGATCTGTACCATTCATTTCGCACTGTTTCTGGTGAAATTAATGGAATCGGGCGACCTCAAGATTGTTTGAAATATTACATTTTTGTTGTTCAACAGTTTGTGATAAATATCTGAGATTGGGTTTTAATTTAGAATTACAATTTGTGATAGATGAGATTCTTGGTTGGGATGATTTCAGGAATTCCCAATTTGTAATAAAATTGTAGGGCAGAATGGTCACCCCTTTATCCACCTTGCATACCCACGTTGCATACCCATGCTGTTTGATCTGTAGCGAAAGCTTTACTGCAACAATCTTTTTTGAACAGAGAAATAGTTTTTGTATATCGTCAACTGTACTGCGAAAGAGAAGCGATGAAGCCATCACGGTGTCTGTCTGTTCCCAGCAAAGGAGATCATAATGTCTCCACTTACAGAAGAAGAATATACAACATGGGAAAATCTCCTTGCTGCAGCTCATAAGAAGGGCGGCTCAACCGTCGGGCCTGGACCCTGAGGAGGATAAGATTTTGTCCGAATACATTGGAATTCACAGTGATGGTGTATGGGCAAATCTCCCCCAAAACTGGTAAATCTCTAATAGTCATATATATCAATATTGCAGAGGTACATGTGATTTGGGTGGTTAAATAAGCCTGGAGATTTTGTTTCGCAGGTCTGAAGTGGCATGGAAGAAGTTGAAGGTTACGTTGGCTGAACTATCTTCGTCTTAATATTAAAGGGGTATCGGGTTTGGACCTGAAAAGCTGGGCTTTTTGGTTGTTTCTTATATCGGGTTTGGACATTTTAAAAAAAAGCTGACAATCTGACAGACATTAATTTATACTGATATTATTAGAGGAGACATGTAAATTGAAATTCACACTCCAAATGCCAAGGGAAGTTTCAACTTATCATAATTAAAATATAGAAATTCATCAACATTAATCTGTGAAAAATATATTTTTTGAATTTAGTGCAAGTAAACTAATATGTACAAAATGAAAACATTATGTAATGGACATAATAAGCTATTCGAAATATTTTGTAAGACCTTTCTCAAAAATTAATAAACGCTTTTGAATATATAAATTCATTTAACAACCTTAAACACTCAAAGTGTATCTTTATTAAACAATTTTAACACTAATTTTCTTAGAATTTAAAAAATTCTTTAGTCAAAATTCTACCAAAAATTTTGGTAAGCTTTTAGACTACTCATTAGAATTCATTGAAATGTTTTGTTTATTTCTATTTTTTTTTTCTTAAAATTTTTTATATTTAAAAAAGTTGAAAAAATAATTTAAATAAATAATGTAATTAAAAATTATAATTATAATTATAATTATTTTATAAATCTTAAATGTAATGTAGAAAAAAAGGTATTTGATTGATTGATAAAATTCAAATTTCTACTTGTTTAAATTGTATTTTTGAATCCATAAATAGATTCAACACCGTCAAATACCCCATGGCACCCAAATTATGCAATTTTCATAGCTAATATATGTGATTCTAATATTTTTTAAGGATTTCCAATCCTAATACTTAGATTAAAATATACTCGAAAAAAGCTGAAAACATAGAATATTTAGACTGCACCCATAATTTGTGGTTGGAACATCCATAGGCCAGAAGTTAAGTGCTACCATATTTAAACTACACCCTTAATTTGTGGCTGGACATCCATAGGCCAAGTAATCTGTTACGAGTTACTAATGCATTCAATCATCAAGCATTAGTTATTTTTTTTTCTTTTTTCTCTCTCACACATTCTTCCAGTTATTTTCCATGAATGGTTGGTTATCCATTCATCATCTACGAGTTATACATGCATCCGCTACCAGTTTATTTTGAATTTTGAACGGCTACCATAAAATCAATCTGGAAAGTACACCATCGTTGTACAATCCTAGAAAAACATAGGTCTCATCGTTGTACAATCCTAGAATCGTTGTACAATCCTAGAAAAACATATGCCTTAATCTACCCCAAATTCTAAAATAAAAATGTCTATCAACATAAATACCATTAATTTATAACTACCAAAACCCATGACCCATTTCAAGTAAAAGTGAAAAGTAAAACTAACATTTAAACAACTCCATCGTAGAACTATGGTAAAAACTAGTATAGATCCATCTTAAAAGATGATCTACTAAGAGGGATCAAATCTCTCAAGGCACAAACCCCTTTTTAGAGTGCAAATGTTGAGAAATAGTTTAATTGATTTAATTTGTGTAGTTTTATATATATGCCATTGTAAATATAAATGGTTTAAATCTAATTTGAGTGGACATGTTATTTTTTATAATATTTTATTATTTTTAAAAAAGACACGTGTCGCCACGGAAGGAGTTCCTACTCGGCTGTAGAAATTCTACGCCTCTTCGACACAATAAATTACCTTAAGAAGATTGAGCTTATGCTTAGTGTTTTTCTCAGTGTGGATCGAGTAGGGTTTTGGTGGAGATTTTTCTTAGTTTTCTGCAGGATTGGGTTGAAGATGATGGTCGAAGAGGCATTTTCTTAGCAACAACAACTTGGAGTCAAGTTGATTCGTTTGAATCAACCTAGTACCAGCCAAGTATAAAAAAAGTGGGAACTTTTGGTGTTCGTTGTTGCTTTTAAATCATTTTATTTAGCTTGTTGTTTTAGTACTTTTTTGTGGGAGCTAGGTTTTTCGGTCTTTTTCGCTTTCTCCTTGTTTTGGTGTGTCAGATATGGCTGCTTTTTGGGTGGGCTCCAGGTGGTTTTTGAGGTGTGGCTTTCTTCGATTTTGGACATTTCGGATTTAGGGTTACTATTTTCACTGTGTTCTAGTTTGTGCCCGCGGGGTCTCATTTGTCCGTTTCTTGATTGGGGGTAGGTGTTTGTACCTCATTGCTTTGTACTGACCTGTGTCAGGGCACACATATCTTTGTTGTGTTTGTTTTTAACAGCTGGTGCCGGTTAGGATAGGGTTTCTATGAGGCAACATACTTTGGATTTGAGTTTTGATACCCCACTTGTCAGTTCGGGTGTACATATGCCTTTCGTTGAGACGGAGAGTGTGATATCCCTCCTTTATGACCTATTATGGTAAAAATGAAAACATTGTTGTACACTTGGTTACTAGTCAGGAGCTCAATGTCAAGGATCCACCCGTGGACCTGGAGAATGGTATTATGTCTATAAATGTTGTTATAAACTTAAGGACTAGGCACCTGAAGAAAAGAAAGGGTTATTTTCGACCTTAAGTGGGATATGTGTCATCCTAGGTTAACGTTAGTGACTACTAACCTCGAAACCATTGTTCCGACTCCACTACCCCTTCTTTCGGCATAAAGGACTAATTATTACCCTAAAAGATTTGACTAAGTGATCTAGAAGTCTTCGTGATAGACGCTTAATACCTCGATCTATAGGTCTACACATGTGTACTTAATCTTTAGTATTTTTAGCTAATTGATATTTTATTCCTTGTCAATCAAGACACCTCCAAGACATTCTATTAGTGCCTTTAAAAGGAAAAAGGGGAGACATTTAAGGATGCTCGTGCATCTATACATATGATATATATATATGTCATTCTTTTAAATACTATTAAATTTATAGTAGTAAATCATTATTGATTTTGGCTAGGGTGAAATTAACCTTGAAGTTAAAAGTTATATTCTTCTTGGATAGACTTAAAGATTAAGTATAAAATCCTTATACTAAGTTTTATATATATATTTACATGTTGGAAGAGATTGAAAAACGCTTCCCCTACACGTATTAAGGTTATGAATCATAAGGGAGGATCGACCTTGAATCAAGGGCAAGCACCACATTGAATATTTTATGTTCAAAATTAGCCGAGCATAACATTGTTACTTAATAGATCCTACTAAGACAAGTGGCGGGGTATCTTCGTCAAAGATTACCACAAGCCAATCAACCCGATCTTGGAGGAATGTCGTTGGCCTCTTTGAGAGGAGAGACTGAGATCCCAAATATGAAACCCTGTAAGTTGCCACTTGGCAATCTGATGTGAAGCAATCCGACGAAATCTTTGGATGTGTGGCGGATTCCTCGAGGTAGTGGCTCAACCGGGGTGCGTTTAAATGAGGAGCATGATTTGTTTTGAGGGGAGATCCGCTCGGCGTTAAGGAGGAAGGTAACATGCTTGGCAAGTTTCGACGTTGCTAACAAACTCGGTCAGTATTCTTGATTGACGTTTGAGGTTTGATTTTTCTTCTGTCAACATGCTCTCCTCGCAATCTCTGCCATTGCAGGTGCATTACTTTATGATACCCCATGACAGAGTGATGCTAGCGTATTTTCCTCCTCTAACATGGTAGAATATTTCTATGGATGTTTTGTGGGCATTCTGAGATGGGGAAAACCTTATTCGTAGTTTTGCCTAATAAAAATGAATCGTAGATCAGTGTGGATACTGGTATATATGCCTTTTGTTGCTAGAAAACGCTGGAGATATTTCCTGTTATCAGTAGGTTGTTTATGGCTGCTTGAAGGCGAACGGATCCTTATGGATCTCTATATTTATGTTTGAAATGATTCGATCCTTATGGATCTCCACTTCTTTCTGCATTGTTGCTTGAAAGTCGAATAGATCCTCATAGATTCCAGTATAACTGTATATGTGCCTCTAGAACTGTCTAGATGCTTCTAGATCTCTGTATACCCTGTCGAATCCTTACCCTAAGATGCCTATTGGATCATTTTTTTTTTTACTTCATATGCTGTTGTAGATGATAATTGATCTATGTTGTTGTGTCTATCGTAGCCTAAACGTAGTGCAATACTTGATGACCTGTCGACCTTCCTTCTGACTTTTCTTTTATGTGGTGACTGCATTTTGAAGTTCCAGATCCATCAATGACTCTGGTTTGGGATCTGATTTATTAGAACGATAACCTGATTTCGACAGATAACTTTATTGCTTCGTTAAAGTCCTGCGATCGTCTAGGATGGATACTTGTCTCGGATCACCGCTATCATTAGGATGGATGAAAGTATATTATTATTTTCCCCAATCCACGGCATGAGTGAATGTCTAGAAAGGGAAAGCTTAAATCTTGGTCCCAGTTAACCTCTGTAGTTTTAAATAGTAAACTTTTGATTGAAACCTTTTTCTGTGTTTTTGCTTTTATGCGCTTTTTACTCTATGAGAAACCGAGTTGCCGCCTAACAAAAGCAAACTCTGTATATGTTGACAGAGTTAACGTAGGAGAGTTTTCTTTGCTAATATATATATATTCTTGTTACACCTTATTTTGGATGGGGCAGAGCTCAGGAATCACCGTAGCATACCGGTTGTCCTCAGTGTGTACTTACAGTTTTTGTATAGATAGTTATATAGGCTGGATTTATAAATTTATACTCTGTTGTACCGCACTGGAGAAGCTTGGAGATCTCTGCTGAGTTTGCTCTTGTAGTTGCCCCGATAATTCCTTAAATCGCTGCATACATGATAAAGTTCAGAGTTGTTTTTATAGAAATGCGGTTTGCATCAGAGTGGATTTGCATTCCAAATCTCTGTAGAATTATGATTGGCATCAGAGTTGATCTCCATTCCCGATGTCTGTGTACATCTTTGTAGAAATACGATTGGCATCAGAGTTGATCTCCATTCCCGATCTTTGTGGACGTAGAGAAAATCCCAGTTAAATTGTTGATAGATTCGATGGGTTTAGGTTTGATTGTTGACAGATTCGACTCCTAGCAAGTGTCAGTGACTTATAGATTAGCGTTCTGGTTTTATTTCTGCATATACCTGAAGGCCACGATTTTTCCTGTGCATGTTGAAGGTCAGCATCTTTGCATTTCACGTTTTGTCAATATCTGGAAAATATTTATGTTTAGAGAATTTGTGTGATAGTGTGAATATCAGGAAGCCATCCCCGATTTAGTTTCGTTACATAGCTTATATTGATTCTACTATAAATATAAGCTATAATACCGATTAGTTTCTATTTGTGTTCTTATTACAAGGTTGTGGTACATATATATACTGTATCTTGTTTTGCTTAGTGTGCAGTAGAAAGGGTATAGCGTAATAACTAATAATCAATTAGCTTTGTATGGTATCCTTGTTACAAGGTGTTATATATATATACTACATCTCGACATGCATAATGTGCATCGAAAGGGAATGGTGTAATAACGCACTAATTAAAGGCGGATTGTATTGTTTAAAAAGGATATACTCGGTTAATAGAATTCCTAGAAGGGAAAGAAAGCAGTATTTAAATCTTTGAAAAATGTAGCGCACTGTTGGTTTATGTTTATAGCTGTCTGAAGTTGTAAAGACAAAAGTTAGGTGGTTTTACTTGACTTTATTTGGATATCGAGTGTAACTTCCATGTGGTCGAGCAACACGGATGTTGTTGAAGATCTGAGATTGTGCTAATCAAATTCATGTGATCCAGGTCATGGATCTCTGTGGTCATGTGTATTTCTCTATTTGATTAATAAAAGAAGATATGACGGTTGGTGGACGTAGCCCAAGAGTGGGTGAACCACGTGAAAATAGTCTCTCTTTTGTGGGATGTTTTTATGATTTATGTATTTTGTCAAATGTGTTTATGGTTCATGCAGTACGTATCATGTTTCTCTTAGTAAATGCAATGTAATATGAAAAATATGATGCTTTGATTCACAAGTTTTAATTATCCTTTTCAACGATAATATCTTTGAGTAGATTTTAGGTGTTATGAAATGTGTTCAAACATTCACTAAATCCTAACCTATCTTTGAGGTATGTTACATCTGGTCTCTCTATCATTTGTGAAATGGTTATGTAATACTTAATATCACAAGCAATTCAATTTTGATAAGAATGTCAAGTGTATGTACAAGGGTAAATTTCATGTTGGTTGTTTTTCTTATATTGTTTTATTGTAAAGAACTTTAAGGGAAGAAAAATTAATTTTCACCAAAATACTAACATACAAATCTTGGAGATGTCACAGAGAGGAGCGTGTCTGCTACATTTGAGTCTGTCGACAACCATATCTTGATCCATAACCCTAATCCTGACTTTGGTTGGCCCAGTCATTTCAGGGGTTCTAAAGCTAGGAAACGCGGACAGGTTAAAGCACTGAAGGTGCATGATGGGTTGGATCGTTTCCATATTCCACAAGAGACTAACTTGGAACCACAGGGGCTTCACTCAATAAACCACTATCATAGCACGTTCGTTCATGACATATGAAACAATACCCCTAATTTCACTAAATATTGGAAAATACCTTCCAAAATCGTTTTTTTTAACCCCCTCCTAATATGCCTTCCCGATTTTAAAAAACCCCTATTTTCACTAGATATTGTATGTATCAATTTTTTCATTAACATTTTTTATACCCCTTTATATTTATACCTAGTATATTGATATGATACCCCTCTTATAACCCCACATGCATTCTACAATGCACCTTGCTTCTTTCAATGTATATTGTGGATGCACATTACTTCACCCACAATGCAATTACTCAACCACATATCATTATGATTTGCAACATCTAATTGTCTAATGAAAAGATAGGAGATCAGTTCTTGTATGTCACTAGAGCCAATGCACATGGTACAACATTTAGATTGCATGTTGCAGTTCCCCAATCACTGACTAAGCCTATTGTGGGATAGGTATCCAAGCCCCTAGGGCTTGTAAAAAACTCTAGCAGGCTAACTAAACCTCCCAAGGCCCGTAATAGGCACGAGTGGTTGGGTATTCAATCCCCCAAGGCCTATCAAGGGCCTATAACAAGCCCTACAGGCTTAGAGCCTCCTAAGGCTATTGGTAACAACTGGCTAAGTGTTATTGGTAACAATTGATTGTCAATGACCACCATCTCTCGACTATGATCGACTGGAAACCCACTTCACCATGAAACCACTGGCCTCAAGCATGCCTCAAGACACGATTTCCCTACATACTGGTAAGATCGAGCCTTGCCTCAACCCGATTTTTCATCCGACCGTGATCCCGCCATCTCCATTTGGAGGATATATTTTAGCACATCCATATAAAAAGGACCCCAAAGTATTTATGTATTGTTACATTAAATAAAAAATACCCTTTGCCCCTTAATATATAAGAAATATAATTTTTAGGTTTTCATGAATATTTAATACCGCAATATGAATGAACGTGATATTATATTCCCTTCTAGTGAAGCCCCCTTGCTTGGAACGTATAGATATGTTGGCTTCCAGAGCTATTGTCGGTAGATTAGAGTTCACAGTGGGTGACCAGAAGGACTTGGTCGAATGGGTCAGGAAACATTGGATGCCAATCGTGGGTGATTTTCTGAGGGTTATGCAACTAATGAATGGTTGGCTCATGTTTATATTTTCAAAACTAGAGCATGTAGGTATTATTCTGAAGCGATTCTGGTGTTTCAAGGAGGGTTCCATCTATCTTAAATGATGGCATCTGGCATTTGACCCATTAAGGGAAAAACAAAGTTTTAGGCATTTGTGGTTGTTAATTCTTGGGTTACTGATTGAATTGTGGATGGAGAATATATTGATGGGCATTGCTAATACTGTTGGGCGTTTTGTGCGGTTCGATAATTGTTCTCTTTTTGGATATGACCGTAGATTTTCTAAAGTTATGGTTGAGTTTGAAATGGCGTGGGGGCTACCGGCTGAGGTTGAATTAATGTGGGGCACTTGATTTTGGAGGCAGCGTCTTGACTATTTTAAAGTTCCATTTCGGTGTTATTCATGCCAACGAAATGGCCATATTCCAGCTCACTATTCAGAGCTCCAGGTACCTGCGCAACCGGAACTTACTCTTGCACCTGTGGATTCTTTGAATACTTATCTAAAGGACTAGTCGATGGGTTCAAAAGTGTAGGTTTTGAACACGGGTAAGTCCTCGCCGCATTCTATTTCCCCCTTTCCCGACCTTTCTAAAGCTAAATTAGATGTTATTACGGATGTTGAGGCTATTTTGGATAAGAGAATCGCATCTCGGTATGTTGTCTTGAAACTTGATACACCAGTGGTGAAAGAGTCCATTAATCGACATGAGACTCTTTCTATAAAACCGCTGGCTTGTCGGCACTTGTTTGGAGAGAGTCTTGTGTTGATTTTGGGTATTTATATTTCTAATACCCTTCCTGTTGAGGGTCGGACTAGGGGCTCTTTGGATGGGGACTATGTCGAGGGGGATTTGATTGTTTAGCAGGATACCGCACTAGGTTCATTTATTCCTGAGGATTCTGAGATATTGGGGGATGTGGGTTATAAAAATTGTGGTAATTCTAAATTACTTACTCCATTACTGATATTTTCAAAAAATCCCTCTTCAAACCCTTTGGTCTCGTCGGTAAATTCATTGAGATTCCAAAATGTTACTATTAGAAAAGCCAGGAAGACATGTAGAAAAGTGGAGGATTCTGGAGATAGGCATGGGTATAAACCTGTTTCTGAGAGGATTGATTTGGTGGAGGGGGGTGATAGTGTTTATGAACTTTCTGGGGGCCTTAGAGCTATTCCCCCCTGTGACATTGTTCTGTAATGTCCATTTGTTCATTGAACATTAGGGGTTTGGGTAGGGCTGCGTGAGTTAGGGCCCTTACAAACCTAATTACTACTACTCGCTCGAGCATTCTTTTATTACAGGAGACTATCTGTGAGGATGTGGCTGCAATTACAAAAGTTGCGGGTATTCTCAATAGATGGGAATTATCGGTTATTAGTTCGTGTGGGTTGTCAGGTGGACTTTTGGTGACTTGGGATCCTAGATTCTATACTTTCTCGGTGTACAAAACTTCCTGGGGCATACTAATGGATGGCTTTTGTATATCTGATGATTTACATTTTTCTATTTTAAACTGTTATGCTCCTTATAAGGATAGAGAAATTTTTTGGAATGGATTACAAATTTCTGGTATTTTGAATATTGGCAACTTAATCGTGGCAGGTGACTTGAATTTTACTAGACTGGCCCAGGAAATTTGGGGTACAAATGCTAAGTTGGATATATTAGAGGATTACTTTTCTGAGTTCCTGGTCAACAACGATTTGATTGATGTTTGCACTAGTGTCTTCACTTCTACTTGGACCAATGGCAGAGGAGGTCATGAGGGCATACTAAAAAGATTGGATAAATTTCTTCTCAAAGCACCTTTTCTGAATTCATGTAAGCGTTATCGCTCCTGGGTTGGAAAGAACAAGATTTTGGATCACTGGCCGGTATTTTTGCAATTGGACGATAATGCTCTCCAGCATAACTACCCTTTCAAATTTGACTGCTCTTGGCTGTCCAATGATGAATTTGTATATTTTGTCAGGGACATCTGGTTGAATTCTAGTGTTGATCAGGATTTAAACCTTGTGTATCTGTTTTGTTTTAAGTTGAAAGCTCTAAAAGGGAAAGTTTCAAAGTGGATACACAAAAAAGAAGAAGGATAGGCAGACATCGTTGGATGTGGAAACTCAGTTACAACATTTATATTCCTACAATTTGGTGGCTCATTTAGATAGTAATGGTTTTGAGCTGCTCAAGAAACTGGAAGCAGAGAAAGAAAACATTCATTTAAAAGAGGAGAAGGAGTGGCACCTAAAGAGTCGGGCTCCGTGGGTAAATTTTGGTGATACGAACACAAATTGTTTTCACACCTATGGGTTGGTGCAAGCTAATGTTGGCCACTCATGGCGCGTTAGCAGCAATGGACTCTTGGAAAAATAGAAATCTGAATGTCAAAAAGCAATATTTGAGCTACCTACACAACTTTTTGGAATATGGCACAAGAAGATGAAACGTAGATAATCGAATTACCTTCCGGAATATATAAATATTATCTATAGAAATTAAGTATAACTCCCAAAAAATGGGGTTCTCCTGAGGTTGGCATGTTATTTTTTTAAGAAAACATAATGAATATGTTTGCGTTAGTTCCCTGGTTCAGTATGCAAATGGTGGAATTTTGTGAAAAAAATTATATACAGTCATAGATAACAGGTTGTTCTAGTGTAGCGTTATTTTTCCATATTTATTTATTTTAATTTTAATTTTATTTTTAATTAAGGAAGTCAGCCAAGCCCTAGAGTGACTAGGTTGAGCGTTAGTCTCCGACATCATGGTCTTAACATAATCAATGAACGTTTTTTTTTTAGGATGTAGGTCTTTGTGTGTACTTGTGTGGGTTTTTTTCCATTTTCAAAATAGGTGAGCCAATCAAACGTTATAGACAAAAGAAATAACCTACTTTTTGTGTAAGATCAACGTTAGTGTAATTGAAATCAATTAAAAAATAGAAAGAAATAATAGATTTAATAAAAAATTACATATTCGGAATCTGCATACATAGTTCTACAAGTGTGTGCAATTTCATTAGCAGTGGACTAGTGTAGCATACACAGAATCATGCTCGAAACAGAAGAAGTTATAGAATAAGATGTATTTTGTTATAACACAGTCCCCCACTTGGTTTGGCAACCCGAACCTAAAACCATAGCAGCCCAGTCATCCACCACGTTGGTGGGAAAGGAATTACCCACCAAAAATTAAAAATTTAAATGGCGCGTGCGCGTTGTTTTAGATGCGCATACACACTAAATAACACATATGCGCTATGTAGTGTGTACGCACTAATAGCACGTACGCGCTATGTAGTGCGTACGCACTATTTAGTAAAATTAGACCAAAACATAGCTCAAGCACATATCCCTCCATACAAAGATCCTATTGAATGGATGAAGATGATGATGATGAAGATGATGATGATGATGTTGAGGATGAAGATGATGACCAAGATGATGATGATGATGATGATGAGGAAGAGGGTGATGACGACGACGATGACGATGATGATGAAGATGATGATGATGATGTTGATGATGATGATGACGATGATGTGTTCGAGTACACAGGGTACTACCAAAGGAACGAACACCAAGAGAAACCACTTCACACAAACAGATCACAGATCAACACACCGATGTTTTGACGTGGTTTAAACCCTCTTGAGGGAAACACTCCACGGCCCCGACCAAATAGCTTCTACGGGACAATTTATTATGCAAAGAAAGAAAGTTACAAATGAGCTTCTCATAATCGATCAACTAAACAATGACCCTCCATGCTCTTTAAATAGAGATCATGGACCAATTGGGTGTTAAGCCACGGATCAAGGTTAGGTTTGATCTAAGAGAAGTTGAGCTGTCGGATCACTCTATGTCGGAAACATATCGTGACCGTCGGATTAAGTATTTACAAATGCATACTAATGCATACTAAAGAAACACACTATCCCTAACGGATATATTACACAAGTTGATCTTAACTAACTCCTAAGTGTCTAAATATCCTAACATCCCCCCTTAAGAACAACTTGGGATAGGATTGAAGGATTTACAAAGGTGACACTATTAGGAGAAGGAAGGAGGCATTAGAGCCTATCCCCCCTTAATGACAAGTTCCTGAACTCCTAACATAGATCGAAGTTTAGAAAACTTCGCTTCTGTAAGAGACTTGGTGAAGATGTCTGCAACTTGATCATCTGTAGGGAAAAAGAGCACTTCAAGAACCCGATCATGAACAAGATTTTTGATGAAGTGCATATGTAGCTCAATGTGTTTTCTGCGTTGATGTAGAACTAGATCTTTGGCAAGCTTGATGGCACTTTGATTGTCGCACCAAAGTGGAGTACGTTGCTGCTGCTCGAATCCAAACTCTGAAAGGATCTGTCGAAGCCATAAAGCTTCCTGACTGGCATTGACGGCTGCTCGATATTCTGCCTCTGCTGAAGAAAGAGAAAGAGCTTGTTGTTTCTTACAAGCCCAAGTAATAGGTCTAGATCCCAGACTGAAAACATAACCTGCAGTAGACTTTCGATCATCAGGATCGCTGGCCCAATCTGAATCAGTGAAACCAACCAACAAAGGTTTCCCCCCTGTACTGTAATGAATCCCAAACTGAACTGTACCTCGAATATATCGAAGTATTCTTTTAGTTGCTTTCCAGTGACTTTCATGAGGTGTTTGCATATAACGGGCAACTTGACCAACGGCAAAGGAAAGGTCAGGACGGGAATGAGTCAAGTATAAAAGACTACCAACAAGCTGACGATACAAGGTGGCATCTACTTCAGGTGAAGTACAAGTGGCAGAAATTTTGACTCCAGACTGGAAGGGAGAAGGGGCTGGTGTACAATCTTCCATGTGAAAGCGACGAAGAAGGTCACAAGCATACTTAGACTGAGAAAGAAAGATTCCTTCTTTGGTTTGCAGAACTTGGAGACCAAGAAAATAATGCAAATGTCCTAAGTCTGACATTTCAAAAGTTTGTTTAAGATTGGATTTCACATGGGTTATAAGCTTAGGGTCACTACCAGTAAGAATAAGGTCATCAACATATAGAACAAGTATGATGAGATGGTTTCCTACTTTCTTGGTATAGACATTGGGGTCAGAATGGCATCTAGAAAAATCAGTGTCAAGGAGAAAGTTATCCATTTTGGCATACCAAGCTCTAGGAGCTTGCTTAAGGCCATATAAGGATTTCTTAAGGCGGCAAACAAGGCTAGAGTTATTCTGAACATAGCCAGGAGGTTGTTCCATGTAAATTTCCTCCTGTAAATCACCATGTAAGAAGGCAGACTTAACATCCATTTGATGGACTTCCCAGTTGTGTAAGGCTGCAAGGGAAAGAACAAGGCGGATGGAGTTCATTTTGGCAACGGGAGCAAAGGTTTCATTGTAGTCAATCCCTTCAACTTGGGAAAAACCTTTGGCAACTAACCTTGCCTTAAGTCTTTCAACACTTCCATATGATGCATACTTAGTTCTGTAGACCCATTTACATATGACAAGTTTTCTTCCTTTTGGAAGAGGTACAAGATCCCAAGTATCGTTCGCCATTAAGGAACTATATTCTTCATCCATGGCTGCATCCCAATCTGGATTCCCTGAAGCTTCTGCAAAAGTTTCTGGATCATGATTCTCGGAAACTTGAGCCAAAAGGGAAGAGGCTCGCTGAAACTGAGAACGTGTTCGACGTTGATCTCTAGGATCACCGGCAAGATCACCAGTTGCTTCACATGTTGAACGGACCCATCGAGGAAGCACTTGTGCTGGTGCAACTAGAGGAACATGAGCAGGTGGAGGTGGATTTTCATCCTCACTGTCATCATCAGAAACTGGAGTTGGAAACCTGTCAAGGAAGTTGGAAGAAGAAGAAGAAGGCACAAACGCCGAATCAGGCTCGCAGGCCAAAGATGGCACACTCGCCGAGTTAGGCTCGCAGGCCAAGATATTTTCATCAAATTTAACATCTCTTCTAATGATTATAGCATGAGAATGTGGTTGAAGAAGTCTATAACCTTTTACATCTTCAGAATATCCAACAAATATGCAATTTTCACTTTTAGGCTGCAATGCTTTCCGTTTTTCATCCGGAATGTGAGCCCATGCTTCACTACCAAACACACGAAAGTGACTTACATCAGGTTTAATTTACTCCATGCTTCTTCCTGTGTTATACCTTGTAATGCTTTTGTGGGGGTGAGATTAACTATGTAATTTGCACAATTTATGGCTTCAGCCCAAAATTGAAGACTTAGTCCCTTAGATTGGATCATACAATTTGCCATTTCTTTTAAAGTGCGGTTCTTCCGCTCATCTACACCATTTTGTTGTGGTGTATATGGAACAGTGTGCTGTTGTTGGATGCCTTGTTCAGTGCAAAAAGTAGTGAATTGTTTGTTAACATATTCTCCTCCATTGTCAGATCTTAACTTAATAATTTGATGACCAGATTGTTTTTCAACAAGGGCCTTGTAGGCCAAGAACATGTTAAATACTTCGCTCTTAAGTTTTAGGAAATAAACCCAAGTGCGTCTGGTGTAATCATCAATGAAAGTTAAGAAATATTTGAAACCAGAAAAGGAAGCAGATGGAAGAGGACCACACAAGTCACTATGCACAAGCTCTAAGGGAACCGAGGCGTGCCAAGAGGCACGTTTGTCAAAAATGTCTCGATGATGTTTTTCGAGTACACAACCGGAACAAACACCATCTCTGCAAGATACCATCGGAAGACCTATCACCATATTTTATTTACATAGTTGTTGCAATGAGCGATAATTTAAGTGACCAAATCGCTCATGCCAAAGTTTGCTCAAGTTATCACTATGAGCAACAAAAACTGAAGGGAAAGGTGATGACCCAAAGTTGTTAAACTTGTACAACCTGGTAATATCATCAACAATTCCGGTAGCTAGGACCTGTTGAGGATCTTTAAAATCCTTGATTACAACTTGGTGAGGTGTAAAGGTCACAGTTTTACCTTCACCAGAATGAGTGATCTGATAGACTGATAACAAATTGCAGGAAATTCTTGGAACACATAGTACATCACTAAAATGACCATTATCTACTGGAACTATTCCAGCTCCTACAACACTTAGAGATCTATCATCACCAACAAATATTTGTTTGGTGTTACATTCATGCATAGTAGAAAAGATGGCTTGATCCTTAGCCATATGATAAGATGCTCCAGAATCAATGAGCCATTCATTTGAAGTAGAAGAAGAAGATGCATTATAAGAATAACCAGAAGCACAAAGTGCATGTCCATGAGAGCTAGATTCTGAAGACGAATCTAGGCTGATGTGGTGCTTCTTCATTGCTGCTTCCAAGGCTGCCATCTTCTTGAAACACTTAGATTCATCATGATTATCTTTCCCGCAATAGTTGCAATGACGCTCAGTCTTCTTGCCTTTTGGCTTGGATCCTTTGTCATTTTTTAAAGAAGGAGCTGACTGAGAGGGTTTGGGACCCTTGTTTGACTTATTATTGCGAAAATTTTATTTCTTGGGAGGCTTGGAATTTTCTTTCTGTTGGGACAATAAGGCTTTCCCAGATGTATCTACATTGTTGATTATTCCAAGATGAATGAGTTTATCTTGTTTTCTAATCGGGGAATCACAAAAGGATTCAAGACTAGGCTCTTGATAGCTAGCTGCATTCAAGGATGCTTTCATGGAGTAAAATGTAGATACAAAAATAGAATATGCAGGTCTAAGTTTGGAAAGAATATGATAAATGCACTGTTTGTCTTCCCTCTCAATCTTACATTCTGCACATAAGAGTTTAAGAGTTTTGTACTTAGATAAATAATCTTGAATGCATGAAAAGTCACTTGGATTTAAAGAAATCAACTCATTTTCGAATTGATGACCTCGAATTTCATTGTGTTTACCAAACACAGTTTCCAACTTGTCCCAAGCAGCATTAGGTTCATCAATTCCAGATATGTGGAATCACAAATCAGTAGAGATTGACATCCCAATCAATCCACGAGCTTCATCACATCTATTTTTCCATTTTATTTTCTTATCATCATCAGTGGGTTCTTTTTCTTTCCCTGTTGTAATTCTGAAAAGTCCCCTACTTCGTAGAACATCCTCCATACGAGATTTCCATGAGAAATAGTTGGAACTATTAAGTAGAATATCACAAGGGGCGGCCATATTTGTAAATTAATGGCTATAAAAGCAGAAAAAAATAGTTTGTATGTGAAGAGCTCGAAAAAATAGGCGGTTTAAAAAAAAACGGCACTGAAAACTGACTCTGTATGATGAAGTTATGCTTGAACAAAGAAACTGTTGAAGATGTCCCCAATAGTGACGTGGCAGCTAGAGAATGTCCAGCAAAAAAAAGAACCCCCCTCTTCCCAAGATAAACCTTTTGACAATCACTTTACAAGAAAGTTGCTTTAAGTGAACCACTTTTATAAAATAAGTGATTTCACTTTTACAATGATATTACTTTTAAATAATTCAACAATAAATAAAAAACTTAAGTGACTCACTTGTATTTTTATTTTTTATTATTTAAGTGAGATGCACTTTTACAATAAAGTAACTTGAAAATAGAAATTGCATGCACTTTTTTTTTAAAAGTAACTTCCTAAGACTTGAACTCAAGACCTATTAAGGAATAAAGCAACTTTGAACCAAGTGAGCTAGATTAAAAGGTATGTAAAATATGGGAATGAGGAAGGGGACTTTTTTTTTTTTTACTCTTCTTGCTCGGTTTGCGTGCTTGCCCCTTTTCCTGCAAAATAGAGCACAAATCGAAACAAAAAAACTTTTCCACACTTGTGGAGTTAGATCTTGTTAGCTTGCCCGGAAAGTCTACGTTTTCTCTCTGTTTCTGATTTGCCGAGATCGCGCAAAGTGCACGACAAAGAGCATACGCAGCCGAAAAAACCCTTTCCCTTTCTGTTTCTGATTTGCCGAGATCGCTCAAGGTGCACGGCAAAGAGCATACGCAGACGGGAAAGCAACAATCCGAACCAAAAAAAATCTAACAGTAAAAAAAAATGAAATATGAGATTTTTTCTTTTTAAAAAACGAAATAAAAAAAATGCGTCACTGTAACATTATACCTTCAGATCTGATGAAATACGCGTTTCTTGAGCAACCGGGAACCATTTTCGATCAAACGAAAACTATTTCTCAATAAAAATGACACTCCGGACGCAATGGAACACCTCCCACAATTCAGAAATGCACAAAAATACCAGAACTAGAAACCCTTTCAAGTTTCGGCAACAACAGTTCAAGATCTAGATCATAACCGGAAGCGGCACTTCATAAAAGCTCTGATACCATGTTCGAGTACACAAGGTACTACCAAAGGACCGAACACCAAGAGAAACCACTTCACACAAACAGATCACAGATCAACACACCGATGTTTTGACGTGGTTTAAACCCTCTTGAGGGAAACACTCCACAGCCCCGGCCAAATAACTTCTATGGGACAATTTATTATGCAAAGAAAGAAAGTTACAAATGAGCTTCTCATAATCGATCAACTAAACAATGACCCTCCATGCTCTTTAAATAGAGATCATGGACCAATCGGGTGTTAAGCCACGGATCAAGGTTAGGTTTGATCTAAGAGAAGTTGAGTCGTCGGATCACTCTATGTCGGAAACATATCGTGACTGTCGGATTAAGTATTTACAAATGCATACTAATGCATACTAAAGAAACACACTATCCCTAACGGATATATTACACAAATTGATCTTAACTAACTCCTAAGTGTCTAAATATCCTAACATGATGATGATGTTGATGATGAAGATGATGACCAAGATGATGATGAGGATGAGGATGATGATGCAGAAGTGGGTGATAACAATGATGATGATGATGATGGAGATGACAAGGATGATGACGATGATGAGGATGATGATGAGGAGGATGATGATGATGATGCTAATTATGACAAAGATGATTATGATGATGATGATCATATTCGTCATCATCAACATCATCATCTTCATCTTCGTACTCATCTTCATCATCATCCATCATCATCATCTTCGTCATCATCATCATGATCAATGATGATGATGATGAAGACGATGATGATGACGAAGATGATGATGATGATGTTGATGATGATGATGACGATGGTGATGATGATGATGTTGATGATGATGATGACGATGGTGATGATGTTGATGATTAAGATGATGACCAAGATGATGATGATGATGAGGATGAGGATGAGGATGATGATGAGGAAGTGGGTGATAACAATAATGATGATGAAGGAGATGATGATGATGATGACGATGATGAGGATGATGATGATGAGGATGATGATGATGAAGATTATTATGATGAGGAGGAGGAGGAGGAGGATCATATTCGTCATTATCAACATCATCATCTTCATCTTTGTACTCATCTTCATCATCATCCATCATCTTCATCATCATCATCATCATCATCTTCGTCATCATCGTCATTATCAATGATGATGATGATGCTGAAGATGATGATGATGATGATGTTGATGATAATGATGACGATGATGATGATGTTGATGATGACGAAGATGATGACAAAGATGATGAGGAGGAGGAGGAGGAGGAGGAGGAGGATGATGATGATGATGATGATGAAGTGGGTGATGGAGATGATGATGATGATGATGAAGTGGGTGATGGAGATGATGATGATGATGACGATGATGAGGATGATGATGATGATGATGATGATGATGAAGATGATTATGATGATGAGGAGGAGGAGGAGGAGGAGAAGGATGATGATGATGATCATATTCATCATCATCATCATCATCATCTTCATCATCATCCATCATCTTCATCATCATCATCATCATCATCTTCTTCTTCATCATCATCATCAGCAGAGCGAGTAGAGCTCAAGAGAATTTTTATAGATTGGAGAGGAAAGTCACACATCTTCCAAGCGCAGATAAGATCGAGCCATAGCTCAGAGTTCTGCCGTGAACCAGGAGAGGGTGACGGTCGACACACTGAGATAACACACAGTTACTTCTGTATTGTAAATTGGCTAAGACTGACAATAGTTAATTATTTCATTCCTTGCAATTTGCATTGTAAATGTTTCGGTAGAAATAATATAAGCCAACTTCTGGCATCCTGTTTACATCTTGTTTATGTGAATGCATGTGTTGTGTGTAATTGTTAAGCAAGCACCTTTGTCATAAGGCACCTTGCGTCATTCCACCAAAGGGGAAGAGGAAGGGGGCCTATGGGAAACCAAATCCTATGTTTCAAAGTGTTAACCTTAGAACTCATATCAAAATTCTGTCATGTGTTGAGAATAAGCTAATTATCTCCTTTTTTGACTATTTTCCAATCATTAATGCATGTGTGTGGTTGGTGGGAAAAGTCACCTCATGTAGTTGTTGAAGCATGGTATTGACTGCACTTTTGTGATAGTTCTGTCATGATAGAAGTCAGTCTGCAGCTTCCAAGATTCCTTTCCCCTACTTCTAGAAGTTATGTCAGTTGTCTTGTCACCATTTTCCCATGTCCCTTAGAGTCAACCCTCATTTGTCTCATTCTTACTTGCAGATTTAGAAGGTGCAGAGCTCTCCATTGCTGTCCATGAACTTACCATGTTGTTTGAACCTAGAAATTTGAATTCAGAGACCATGTTACAGATTGGGAAGTGGGTTTTGTTGGCTGTAGGTGAGAAGAGAGGTTGAGCAAGCTAGGAAACCTTACCCTTGAGTTCTATTGCTCGTAGGTGCTTGAGAAGCCATAGATTGAGGGTTAAGTGAGATCTCTGTAGAGCTCTCTATGAGCATTTGGATAAGCACAAAGAGTAGAATGTGTTGTGGGATGATAAATAGAAGCTTGTAGTTGTTTCCTTCGCCTTGGTGGCCTCATAGCGCAACTTGGGGGTGGCCTCTCAATAGCAGAAAGAGTATATGCTGGGCAGAGTGCCTATGGTTGCGTGGAAAAGCGCTCTTACACAACTAGTTGCTTGGATCTGCGTTGAATAAAGATAAGCACTCTCATGTATTTGAATCTGAATTGTTTTATTTGATGACTGTAATGTTTATGCTTGTACTTGCATAATAGATGTGTGTGGATAGTTTTGAATTCCACTGTGCATGTTTATTGGCATTCTGCACACATTTTATTTGTTGAAATTCGTATTATGGATCTAGGGAAAAATTTGAAAGCCCAGATTTGGCCAACTTCCCCTCCTGATGGTCGGATTGGGTGAGGGGGACGTTACAAAGCCCAACACACCTGGAATTGATTTTAAGTTTTAAATAATAAATGTTAATAAATGAGGATGATTTTTTTTAGATTTATAAAATTGGTAACTAGCTTGGATCACCTGAAGGAAACCAAACCCAGATAAAGATAAATCCTTTCCCTTTGAAGTATCGTGACCATTTCATCATCATGTTAAAGCCCTTTCCTTCCGGTACAAGGATCATCCACTCATGTAATTGTATTTGGGGTGAGCACGTAATATTTCTATTAGTGTTCAATTGTTCCTAAAGTTATACTTGAACCAGATTTCGATAAAGCCTGCTTGGTCCCAAAAGCACCTGGAAGAAAATTTAGCAACTACAACAATACGAACTCATTCGATGGGATCATGTTACAACTTTGCAGGGCTAAACTGACTGTTTGTTGTAGTGGAAACAGACTCAGTAGTCTAAATTTGCATAACACTGGAATAAGTTCATCATTTAGACATTTTTTCAAATTCAAGTTAGATTGTTGAAATTACATTATGAAGTTGCTTCGATGCTAATAAATCTTCTGTTAAGTTGCCGAAAAGAAAAGCATTTATGAACGAATCCCATATATATGTTGGCTTTCTTGGTTGGAAGTTAGAATGTTGAAAAATTCTCTATCCAGTATAGAGCTTGAGCAATCCTAAGCTTGTGGATAGGAGAACTCAAGATCAACAATGTGGACAGAGGGTCGTTAGGATAATTAGTCACTATTTTGTCTTTTTTGGCAAGGTATTATTTGGGTAGTCAATTTTTTAGCCTAAAACATGCTTGAATGGATGTTAAACATAGCATCATCAAAACTAAAACCCTCAAAGTCTCCAGTTTATACAACCTCACCAAATAAATTAACCATTATAAAAATAAAAAAAGAAAAGCGGTGTTCAATAAAGGGTTGAAACATTGTAAGTTATCTCACTCCAGTGAATATAGTTGTAAAAGATAATCAGTTAGGATTTTTAAATTGTCTATCTATGTACAAATAACTAAAGTGCCCCTTCTGTGTACAAATTGGTAAAGGCCCATCAGTGAAGAAATTATTGCCTCATTTCTCATTTTTGTATGTAGCCAAAGTGGACACCTTGCCAGTTACCTTTCAAAACTCAGTATCGTTGCAGGGGATTCATGTGTCAATCCACCAAGCAGAGAAGCATACGAAAATAGGAACTCAGTTCGATAGTTCACAGAGGAAAAAACAGAGACTGAGCAGAGGAAGGGGCTCGATGGGTGTCAAGAGAAGTTTGAAGGTGGCGTCCATGCCATGCATTCAATGCTGGAAACTTGTCAATCCTCGAGATGCTGAAGGAACAGAGCTGGGAGTCCTCCTTTCCGGCTAACGGGAGTGGACAAATCCAACCTCCTTTTCGGCTAATGGGAGCAGAAAAATCCAACGATATTTGGCCGTGGGTCAGAAAGACGATTTGGCTCAGAAATCGGTGACGGTCGCCGGCTTCCCGGTCCAAATTGTCTGTAGACAACTCCAAGGAAAAATCAAGCATAAATAACACTTGCCGTATTTTTCTACCATGTATCAAAAAACTGATAGATAAATATATTCAATTAGTAGGTGCATGGCCGCGATTTCAACTTGAAGTCTGTTTCAATTAGTCGTCGTGTGCCCGCTAGTTTCCCACCTGGATGTCTGTGTCGATGCAACCTTATGAGAGACCATGCATGTGTTACATTTGGCGTTTAGACCTACCATTGTCAATTCACCCAATATCTAGTAGAGCCATTGTGTTTATACCTCAATTATCTATTACTTATTTAATTAAACGGGTTGTTTGTCACTACCTTCTATCCATGCATGAGATACGAGTTATCCATGCATCAAGAGAGACTATTCATGTGCTACATTTGGCCTTTAGACTTACCATTCTCAATTTGTCCAATAACTAGCATAGCCACTCTGTTTGCACCAAGACTCGGTGCTCTACAACCCAGTATGGGGGAGATGTTGTAACGTTTGTTCCTAACAAAATAATTAAAAAAATTCATGTTGGCTCATAAAATAAAAAAAATTATGGAAAGTATTTAAAAAAATCCATGTTGGCTCATAAAATAAAATATTATGAAAAGTAATTAAAAAATCGATGTTCCTTTATAAAATAAAAACTTAAAACTTAAACCCGAATCTATCAATCAAGAGAGATCAAATTTCTTGAGTTTAAATTTAAAAAAAGAAATACACAAGAAATTGGATCCCTCTCGGTGCTTGATAGACACTGATTTAAGATGGATCTATGCTGGTTATGCCTCAATTACCTATTATCTTGTTTAATTAAATGGGTTGTTTGTCACTCCCTCTTATCCATGCATGAGCTACGAGTTATCCATGTAGCAACTACTAGTTATTCTTTACATTTCTTTATTTTTTATAATAATTTGTTTATTTTGAATTTATCAATCCGGATAGTACACTTGTGGGATCCTTCTTCAATCTAGGAAAAGCATAAATGGTAGTCCACTCCAAATTCTAAGATATAAACACATATCGGTGTAAAAAGAAAAAAAAAAGCATTTCAACCCTTGACATGCATACATGCAACGTGTTAAAGAAGTTTAGTCCATTGGTTGTCTTGTAAGTGACATGATGCTCTTGTTGAGCCCATTGTATTTCAAGCTTTCTTTGATTATGATTGAAAAATTTATGGTCAAATTGTCAGCTTTTTTTTGGGGGAAATGTTTCCCAGTTTAATATGGCTTCAGCTATTTTTGGGAAATGTTTCCCTGTTGAATATCATTTAGTATAAGAGACAACCAAAACTCCCCGCTGTCAGCAAATTTTTGGGGAAATGTTTCCCTATCTGTCCGCGCTTGTTTGGGCAAATGTTTCCCTATTTTTGGGAAAGGTTTCCCTGTTTAATATCGCTTCAGCTTATTTTGGGGAAATGTTTACCTGTTTAATATCGCTTCAGCGTTTTTTTGGGAAATGTTTCCCTGTTTAATGTTTAATATAAGAGACAACTAAAACTCCCGGATTTTTCGGGCAATTTTGTGTCCAAAACGACGAAGACGAAGATAGTTCAGCCACCCAAATCACATGTAACTCTGCAATATTGATATATTATTATTAGAGATTTGCCCATACACCATCCCCATGAATTCCAATGTATTCGGACAAAATCTTATGAGCCGCCCTTCTTATGAGCTGCAGCAAGGAGATTTTCCCATGTTGTATATTCTTCTTCTGTAAGTCGAGAGTTTATGATCTCCTTTGCTGGGAACAGACAGACACCGTAATGGCTTCATCGCTTCTCTTTCGCAGTACCGTTACCACATGAATTAGTTTCTCTGTTCAAAAAAGATTGTTGCAGTAAAGCTTTCGCTACAGATCACACAGCATGGGTATGCAACGTGGATAAAGGGGTGACCATTCTGCCTTACAATTTTATTTCAAATTGGGAATTCCTGAAATCATCCCAACCAAGAATCTCATCTATCACAAATTGTAATTCTAAATTAAAACCCAATCTCAGATATTTATCACAAACTGTTGAACAACAAAAATGTAATATTTCAAACAATCTTGAGGTCGCCGGATTCCAATAATTTCACCAGAAACAGTGCGAAATGAATGGTACAGATCACAAATATTTATCCGTTCAAAGCAGATTATCGTATCATTCTCGAAATTGAACGCCAAGCTACCCGTCGCTATTTCCTTAGATATCTGGAAGCCAGGTGGCCATCAGCTCTGGGGCAAGTACAGCAATTTCTGAAATGTATTTTAACATTTTATAGACAGTAGGAGGACAAGAAAACTTTTTAGAGCCAGTAGTAGGACATGAAAAACAAAAAACATTAGACAATTTATGCATATAACAGTTTAGTCCCACTGGTGGGACAAGAAAAAAACATTGCATGGCTTATGCAGATACTAGTAGAAAGAACATTGAGTGATGGGACTGACAGTCAGCTTCAAATGGCAAGGAGAACATCGGCCCGCCTGTCTCAACTGTTAAAAGGGGTATCTGCCAAGATGGGGTTCTTACCTTATGAATACAGAGGCCGACTGGCTTTCTCGCCACAACAGTGCTGCCCAGTTCCATCTTCCTATTCATTGCAGCCTAGTTTGAATGTGTATTTTCTAAATTGCAGCTGAGCTTTCGATCAATGCTTTCTTTGTTTCCCATCTCTTCCGGCAGTTATCGAGTACCGGATGCTATCACTTTGCTATTGTCATGATGTCATGGACGTTGCAGCTATGCTGCTCTTGTTACTTGTTATTATATATGTAACATCAACCATAAAAACTTTACACCCATACCCTAAACTAAATTAAGTATGCTGTTTTTATGAATTGCACAGTATAATTTACACCATAAGAAAAATGTCCTTAAAAATTAAACACTTCATACATTATTGTAGGCTATCATAACAGTAATGATGGAACATTAAATGGCTTTCAAGAGCAAACTGCAATATGAATGCTGTAACAATCCCATTCTTTAAAACGGCAAATACTTGCCAACAGTTACTGGTCCACTCCACTATTCCTTTTAAGTACTCGAATAGAGACTTTGCATGTACGAATAACATATATAAAAACGTTTTGCATTGTTCAACCATATAATTTTTTATTTTCGGGAAACATGATTAGTCTCTGGATCTTGTAGGAATCGAACACATGTGGGTTATCTATGAAACATTTACATTGTTCTCCTCGACTCAAATGGAGAGAACAATAATGCTCCATCACTATTACTTACTGTTACTACATGTTGCCTTCAAACCTTTTACAAAATTATCAATATTCTTATGGGAAGATCCTCCTTCCATTATTGCAGTGCTCGCACTGTCTCTTAACGCCTTCACATTTTTCTTCATCTCCTTTCCTTCGGCAGAGAACAATTTTCTTACAGCCTTAGATATGTCTTCCCTGACGATCAGATTGATACTGTCTCCAGCCTGACTGCCTCCCTTCAAGCTTAATCCAATCTTCCACACATCAGCCATGAGAACGCAGTTAGTGTATTGTTCGGACCAAACAGGAAATCCCAGCATGGGAACTCCAAGAGCTATGCTTTCAAGCATTGAGTTCCATCCACAGTGTGTAAGAAATCCACCAACGGAGCGATGGGACAACACTTGCAGCTGATTACACCACGGAACAACTAGACCCTACAGCCCAATTCCCATCTCGTGGAGAAACCCATCCGTTAAGGCCGCGCAGTCTGAAGAATCTACTATGTCCGGACGAAGAACCCATAGGAAGGGCTGTCCAGGCCCATCGCTATTTCTTCCAGCTCAGCTTTAGATAAATGAATCATGCTCCCAAACGAAACATATATAACCGAATCTTTGGGCTTTGTCTCAAGCCACGCCGAGCAGGCATACTCTGTCCAAATGCTTGTTCTGATTCTCCTGTCGTAATCGGGATTTTCATCTTTGAAACGACCCAATGGAAGCAGCGGACCGACTTGCAAAACGGGCGGTTCTAACTTTATCTCCGCGCTTTCAAGATGGTCAAAAGTATTAGAGAAAATCCAGTCTGCCCGGCGACTTGACTGAAGCGACTTGAGCACCATATGAAGGGCGTACTCTGAATCGAAATCTTTCTCTCGGAACAAACAAGGAAGATCTCTCGGGTGTAACGTCGGAACGCCCGGAATATTGTTGACGCAGGGACACGCCATCACCGGCCACACCGTCTCCTTCCTTTTCACGCCAGTCAACGTTTCCAGAAGCAGGCCATCGATCTGCTGGAACTGCCGCTTCAGCCACGGAGGTGTTAGTCAAACTCTGATAAATGGCATTTAAGCTGAAAGGAAGCAGAGTGGTTGTCAAGCCAACAACCCAGAAAAACAGGGTGGACGGTGCATCCATTGTTGAAGATGAGCGAAAGCCATTTAATAGCTAGCCTGGCACAAACGTGTAGATGTGGGCTTCTGCAT